>RJWM01037548.1:0-17352 GCA_004363535.1 Dasyprocta punctata | reverse complement strand
CAACGACTATGGAAGATTCTAAAACTGGAAATTCCATTGACCCAGCTATTCCCTTTTAGGTGTCTTCCCAGAAGGGTTGAAGATACCCCAATAATTTATGCACACTCATGTTTATAGCAGCAAAGTTTCATAACAGCTAAATCTTGAAAGTAGACTACATGTCCATCAACAGATGAATGGATAAAGAAAATGTGTTTATGCACAATGCAGTACTACTCTGCTATACAGAAGGATAAACTTGAGTCATCTCTGGGAGAATGGATGCACACTGAGACCATAATGTTAAGTAAAACAAATCAGATGCATGAGTTTAAATATCACATGACTTTTCTTATATGAGAAACCCAAAACATAAAGAAAGAGCAAAATAAAAGACAGATAATAGTAAGTCAGGAGATAGATACTTTCAAATGGGAAGGGGAGTAAGAGATAGAGGAAGGTGGAGAGAGACAAGGAAGGGAATGAGAAAAGTGTTAAAATGTGTTCTCCAACTCCCCACAGAGAATAGAGTCACTACATACTGCAAACGTATGCTAACTAAGAATTTCTTAAAACCTGGATGGTGAGTGAGCTTTGTAGCTCAAGAGGTTGTGGATGGTGAGTATGCTACTTTGTTTACTCATCCCATGATGTATACATACATCAAAACACCACAGCACACTCCGTGTACGTAATTGTTTGTCAAGTGAAATAGAGTATATATAAAAAGAATTTTAAAAATACAAACCAAGCATTATACAATAAAAGGATTATGTAGAATAGCAGGTTTCCAACAACAGTGAGATTGGTTTTGCAAAGACTCTGAAAAATAAACCTACACCATGCCAACGACGTATCAACTGATGACAACATTATGACCAGGGACTTGCAGCAACTTAACCTTGTATTTCTCCTAGGAACAGCAGCTCTGTGTTTGTTAATTTAGCGTTTGTGCCAATTTTATGAAACTTAACTCCCAGAACAACCATCTCCCACTTACCTCAAGGAAGTCCACTCACTTGGGTAGCAGACACGTCAGTAGACATTACGCACATGGAATCAGTTATGCACAGTATCCTTTTCATGAATGAACAAATAAGTTAGTGACTTCAAAGGATGATGAAAGGAATATATCTAAGACATGGGCCCTAGAAGGCACCTAGGCTAAGCTGAAAACGGAAACTGAGCTGATCTTCCTAGCAAAAGGAAACCCTACACTGAATATTAATGAATGTTTAAAAAGTTACACAGACAAATAAAACAGTTGCAAGCATGCAAAACTATGGAAAGAAGGTCTTGGAGAAAGTTTGAGAAATGCTGAAGGAATTAGTGGGCTCAGCAAAGACACTGACAGAAGCCAGGCCTGGTGGCACATGCCTGTAATCCCAGAACTCGGGAGGCTGAGGCAGGAGGATTGTTGTGAGTTCGAGACTGGCCTGGACTACAAAGTGAGTTCAAGGCTAGCTTGAACTGCATAGTGAGACCCTGTCTCAAAAAATAGGGCCAGGGATTTAGCTCAGTGGTGTAAGCAGTGAGTTCAATTCCTGGTACCAAAAAAAAAAAAAAAAAAGCAAAACAAACAAAAAAAACGCTTACAGAAGTGATGAGTGGAGATGAGCAGAGTTGGGGACCAGACAAAAGAGTTTAAATGTTATGCTCAAGATAATGAATACTAATGGAATGTGGAAAGTGGAGACACCTCTGTCATCTCCACTCCTAACAGAGCTGTGCCTACTTGTGTTTTATTTTAGTGTGTCCATCGACTCTCTCTCTCTCTCTCTGTATATATGTGTATACACATATATATATATGTATATACATGAAATTGTGAAAAAATTTTTAAGCGTCTGGATAACAGAAAGCAACCTGTCTTAGTTACTTTTTACTCATTGCCGAGACAAAATAGCTGACACCCAAAATTAGGGAAGGAAAGGTTTATTCTTACAGTTTCTCGGGAGTTTCAGCCCTTACTTAGCTGGCTCCAAGTCAACATAGCTGGTGGGGCGAAAGACCAGCCTTCCCTTACACTGTACGTTGGCTCCACCCCTGGGCGGGTGTAGCACTCACATTGCCAATCCCGGCACTAGACAACAAACCAAACACAAGCAAGCGCCAGACTTAGCCCCATCAAAAGTATGTGAGGACTTGGGGGTACATAGCATATCACCCAGTACACAACCTTTTTAGGCCAATAAAGAACCTAAACCCAATTGCTTGAACATTATGCATTGTGGTCTCTGTTTCGGAGCTAAGTCAATAGAGTTGTTATTGTTGAAAGCTTGGTTCAAATTAGTCTTTTTAAAAAAAAAGTGGTTGCAAAGAAAGGGAGAGAAGGGAGGGAGGGGAGGGAGAGAAGAAGGGACAAAGAAGGAAATGGGAAAGGAGGAGAAGAGGGAAGGGAGGGAGGAGAGAGGGAGAGAAAGAGAGAGAGAGATTTGTCTGAAAGGGAACAGCAGGCCATTGCTTCCTCCTCGGGGAGCCCGGAGCCAGCAGTGTCTGTCTTCAGGCTGTGGCTGGAGGCAGATGTCTGTGCGGCTGGCGAGGGAAAGGGGAAAGGAGCTTGTCTCCTATTTCTGAAAGACAAAGAAAAGGCTAAGCATGTTTTCCTCCGGTGCACAAAACGCAAAGATAAGTGTGCATGCTCTGAGGAAGCAGTTGAGAGTAAGGATTCCTCTCCTGGGAGCAGGAGGAGGAGGAGGGCACGCCCATCTTCACACCATGGCAGCTTCCACACCGAAGCGACCGAGCCCAAGTCTTTCCACACAGCCAAGTGCGAGTCACAGTGACAGCAGAAGCCAGAAGCTCCAAACCAGCCTGGAAGCCAGACCGTCCCGTTCACTCTGCGGGGCTGTGCGTGTGTGCTAACAGATTTTCATAAAATTCTTGATGCAGTCCGGCACCACTGAGTTCAGTGCACTTTTGCTCACGAGTCGTTAGTGCTGACCTGAGTATTCCATCTTCATAAAACCTCAGCCCGCTATGGCGTGAGCCCAGGGAGGGCCTTGAGTGCACCTCGGGGGCAGTCGCCTCCCTGACACCTTCTCTCTTGACCTAGATAACACGTGCCGCTGAGCCTCAGAAGGGAGAGGCTGCTTTCTCCACCGTGATTCAATAGAAAGGGACCATTTCCTGGGTTCCAGGAGATGGGAGTTCAGTTCACAGCACAGGCAGGCAGAGGTTCTTTGTCGGAGAACTTTTTTTTTCCTGACTAATTTCTTGTTACACTATTATGATAATACTCCTGCTTCCTGCATTAATATTTAACATCTTTACCCTGCTTTCACTGGTAATCATGAAAGGGATGATTACCACAATAAAAGAAAAGGGCTGGGAGGTTTGACTCAAGTCAAGAAACCTCAGAAAGCATTAGGGTTGGATTCACAGACCAGTCATAAAACGTAACCCTAATTGTAGGAAAATTACAGGATTTTTATAAATTAGAAAAATCATCTCATTCCATAAAGAGTATCACTTAACCTGTAAATTGTTCAATATAAAACAGGGAAATGTGGGAAATAGCACCAATTGTCATTTTTAAGAAGCACTGTGAAATAACTTTCTATTTTTAATAAAATAGCTAAATTTTATTGAGCATCATTAGTATGTATAATGTGTTCATTTGCTTAGTTGTCCCAACAACCTTTTGCAATAAAAACTATTTATTCCTTCCTTTTAGTCACCTAGTGCATGCATGTAATGCCAAATAATGATGCTCATTTGGGGGGGATTGGTGCTTCCATGTACCATAGCTCGATCACTTTCATCCCTGTAACCCCTCTTTCTTTCCTCTCCCCATCACATTCCCTATCTCTGAGGATCTACCTTGTAGTTTTTAATCTCCTCTCTTAGATGGGAAAACTGAGATACCAAAAGATTGAGTATATTTGTCAAGGTCTCATAAGCTAGAAAATCTGGGAACTGGGATTTAAGCACAGATTAGCTCTACAAACAAAATTCTGACTACTAAAATACACTAATTTCACTATTGTGTCTAGTTTGAATCCAATATATTTCCCTTAAAAATTATGTCACAAGCCATCAACACTCTTATCTTACAAAATAAATATTTCCAAAATCAGAAATGTGTACTTCATGATTCTAACAAAATATTTTCTTGGTATCCTTCGCAGACATTTCTATCCAGGGTTCTTAAACATCCAGTGCCTTAAAGCTCATGCAAAGATATTTTATTCTGTAAAACAAGGTATTGTTTCTCTGTCATGTAGCTGAGAAGTATTATAGCATATGAAACTGGAGTACATTCAGGATTTTACACAAAACTCTTTGTTCAGTTCATTTTCCTAAACTCATTGTGCTACAGACCATACTGAGGTGGTTTAGTTCCCCTTACTGTGTAGACGTGTTACTCAAAACAAGCAGACACACAAGAGGTAGCCCAAGACCTTCTCAGTACAATAAAGAGGATTTAATGAAAAGCAGACGCAATTGCCAGGAAGAATAATTAGTATGATTTCCTACTCAAAAAACAGAATTGTTAAGATATATTCATACCTATAAAATTTTTTATTACTTAACAGAAACTAAACTCAATAAGGAACTGTTCTTCAGTTCCTTAATTGATTATTTAGTGTGGCAATCCATTCAGATAATTTTGAGATTCTAGTCTAGACCCATGAGGCTGTGTCGCTACCTAAAACTACACATAAAGCTGAATCAGGACAGTGCTAGGCACCAAGGTGGTCACAGAGCATCTGAGCCAACCACAGCCCAGGGGAGAGCTGGTTGGGCATCTGGGGACCCTCTGTCCCGCCCTGCTCCAGAGACCTCGGACAGCTCCCCAGCGCTCTCAGCCGAGTTTTCATTACAGACCCCTCCAACCACGGAATTCCACATTTCAGGGCTTCCCAGAGGTTAAGGTTTCAGTTATAAAGACAGCACTGACTGTCGGGCAAAGCTGCAGAGTCAGTCAGAGGCTGCAGATGTGTATTCCTAAGTCTGCTCAGAGAGTAGCTGGGATACAGCAAGTCAGTGGAGAATGAGCTGAGGAATGCAGTTTTCTAAGATGTAAGGGTGGTGTTAGTAACAACCCAGTTTACTTGATGTGTCCAAAAATTGGTTCAGACAAACACTTTGATGGAACTGAACTAACATTCAACTCAGTCAAAGAGGAGAACCAATCCAATATGCACACACAGACTGAGACACAAAGATTTCTCACTTTTGCTATTCGATTAGATCCAAATTCCTCATACAATTTCATTTCCTTAGCTTAGTGACTACAGCTCAGTAAATATATTTCTCTGCAATGTTCAACCATTAAGTGTACTGCATTTTTTTTTTCTGTGAATGGGGTGGCAAATGGTTTGCAGTCAACTAAACTGCTTTGACCCTTGTGCCATTAACCTCTTAAACTTTGGATATTTCCTTTATACTACCTATCTGCATGTCAGAATAGATTCTGTCATTAAATAACTGATCAGTGATTTGCTCCTATGTAACCAAAGTAGGAGTCAGTGACCATGAATTCTTATTAATGTCGTTGTGCTTTTGATATGTAAATATAGATCTTCTAAAGTTCGTTTTATATTCTTGAAAATTCTCAGAATAAATTCAGTGTTCTCAACATACACACACACACACACACACACACACACACACACAAAGATAACTGTGAGAAAGTGAATATGTGAATTAGCTGAATATAGTCATTCCACAATGTGTTTCTACTTCAAAAATATGTTTTGTGCATGATAAATGCATTCAATTTCAATTGTCAATTTAAATAAAATCTAGAAATTTAAAAAAAAAACAGGTAAAATCTTTATTAGTTAGCCAACAGATTAGAACATGTCATTCAATAACACCATTGGTGCAATAACCACAAGTCTATGTCCAAGATACATTAAAGCAAGAATTCTTACTCTTCTCTCATTACACAGCTGAGGATGAAGGAAAAGTCTGTTTTTGCTGCATGAGGCTAAGAACCAGATGCTCTGCCTTATAACTCTCTGTAAATTGTTTTCCTTTTGACTTTTTCTATTGCTTATTTGTTGAATTAGCCAGGATTATTTTGGCTGCAAGGGACAGAAACCCACACAAACTAGCTTAAAATAATAATAAAAATAAAAAAATAGTGGGGGACGATTGTGTCTTATTAGAAAGTCCAAGGCTTCAGGCAGGGTCAGGCGCTGAGCTCTGAATTTTGTTCTGTTTTTCTCTGGCTTTTCCCGCAGCCTTTTGTGCAGACTGCTAGAAATGAAGGCTGTGGCCTTTCCAACCCAGTGGTCCTCACAGCATGAGCTGCAGGATGAAGGAAAAGCTGTCTTCCTTGTCCACTTAGTACATTCAGTAAGGAGCCTCTGATTGAGCGTTATCAAGGCCACGCAGAGCTGACTGGCCAGCCTGGCTTGGTCCTAACACAAAGCAAGGACACCGGGTGGGCAGCATCAACAAGGGTGACTCCATCCATGGACAGGACACTGATTTGGTTGGATTGCTCTTTGGAGAACACAGAAATGCTGCAGAGAAGTAACAGCGCTGTCCCCTAAGAACCTGCAGAGAAGAGGCCCCCCAAAAGCAGAAACTGTCACAGCTAGAACCACCTTCAATCCACTTCTCCAAAACATCAATTTGGTTTTAATTAAATTTGAACCTTGAAGTTTAATTGTTCTGAAAGTCATTTACAATTTGTTTCCATATATCTTCTTAACAACAAAAAAAACTCCTTTAATTTGTATTTACAATGTTTAGATTCATAAGTACATATCAACATATAACATAAATATCCTTCTGTTTCCATGTGGGATCAAGTTGGCCAAAATATTTTATGATTCTGACTCTTTTCTGTACATTACCACATGTAGCATTTTTGTGCATGATGAAAATCAAACCAATTAGTTAGAATAAACAGGTCCCAATGTATACATAATTATTTCCACATTTGATATCACTTCTGCAGAATATGTTTTTAGTTGGAGATAATTTCATGTTCTTTCTGTTGCTTTTGTTATATGGCTCAAATAATGAATACATCCTTTCATTTGCTACTGTTTTTATATACAATGATATTAATTACAGAAAACAAAACTAATAAAAGTATATTTCTTATTTTAAAAATCTCCTTTAAAACTCTTAAATCTAGAAAAGAAAAATAGGAATTTTATCTTATGCTTTCTTTTATCAAAACTAAATGCTGAAACACTTTCTTGTCCTTGTTAATATTTACCAATTAGTTTTATTTTATTGTGAACACTAAAGAACTTAATGAGAATGGTAGAGATTTTTGTGCTTTTTTATCAGGCCTATATATGACAATTTCAGCAACATGGTATCCCTCTTAATCTCCCACCTCCAGTACCCCTGAAAGTGTAACTTTGAAGGAGTAGTTTTAGAGATATTGAGCTTGAAAGGTCCTTTGAAATATTTCATTTCTAAGCCGAGTCAAAAATAGGCATGTTTGTTAAAAAAAAAATCCTTTTACAAAGAAGCTTGTCTGGGGAAAGTATTCTTCAAAACTGTAGACATTTCTTTCAGAAAGCTTCTGTTCCAAGTCATGGAGCTTATTGTTCTGATCTCACAGCTCAGTTCCGAAACTTGAATTTCTTTTCAAAATTGTTTAATGACTTTTAAGAATGTGTGTCTTGCTAAGTCTTGTGAGCTTCTGGTGTCAATGTTTGCCTTTTAATTTCTGCTATTTAGTTCACATTTGTGCTCCCAACCCTTTATAAAACAAGGGCCAGAGCTGTCCAGCTTTTTGTAAAACATGAGATCACCCATCTCGAAATCCTGGAAATTTACAATTAGGCTTTCCTCGCTGAATTCACTTACCAAGCTTGCCAAATATGTTTATGTATCCAACTCATTCTATCACAATTTTGGATAACATAGGTTCATTGTTATTCGACTAATGGTTCAGATTCAACTGGCAAACTCAGACCTGACACTAAGAAGAGAAATTAAAGGAAATGAAATCAGTAATTATGCTGCACTTTTAGAACACTTACATTACCTCTTTCAACCAAAAGAAATAAACCATATTTCGGTATCTCCACTATGTGTAAGCTTTCTCAGAAAATGCATTTAAAACATAATTTCTACTTCCTCATGGCCAATGAGGCTGCCTAGATGACTGGCCAGACTGACCAATGTCATCTTTAAATGTTAAAACATTTGTTTTCTCAGCTGGAACGTCGCAACGCCTCTGTGGAGCCCTGTTTTCTTAGAATCTGGAATGCACTCCATTAGCACACTCCTAACACCCTGAAACCCTGGGAGGGTGAGTTTTCTCAGCTCTGTTCACAGACAGCAGAGGCTTCACTCCAAACCTGGCCGCTGGAGCGTGGCTGGGCCCGCGTCCTCGGGCAGTTCCAGATGTGCGTCCTCCCTGCAGGGGCAGGGGCGAGGCCCGGGAGTCGGTTGAGTCTCCTGTTTCCCTCCACCTCAAGGTTCCATCTTTAGCTCTATAGAGTTCCGAATCCTAATTTTATTGAATTAACCAACTGATTTGACATTTAAATGCATAGAATGATTGCAATGTCATCACTTTGCCACGAAAAATACAATTTCCATCAGACAATAACAATTTTATCCACTCGTCAATGCACTTTCTTCCCAATAATGACACACTGGACATTTGTTTGACCTCAGCATGTGTTTGTGCTGCACCCATGCTGGGTGACTGGTGAGCAGAGGCTTCTTTCTCATGGCGCTGGAAGATGCTGTCTGGCAGCGTCCTCACGTGGTAGGCAGTGGGCAGAGGAGCAGGGAGGTCTGCGGAGGTTCCCGCCCTCCAGCCCTCTTACAAGCCAGTACCACCCACCATGCCTCACCTAGGAATGCCTAGTAATTTAATGAGAGCTGAATTACAGCATGAATTTGGGAGAATAGGCAAGCCAGCTCAGGCGATTTGGTGAAGATGGAATGCTGCAAAAGGAAAATTAAATGCAGTTAAGATCGATTCATCCAAGCTGAGGCCTCACCTTACGTTCCCACTTTTTCCATCTACCTCTAAAAGCTGACAGGAGGGGCAGTCCCTGTTCAGTCCAAAGCTCGAGTTACCCCACATCCTCAGACAGCGCCAGGACACCTGAGCTCTTCTTCTGAGGAGCCTGGATTCAAATCGCTGCCTCAGGCACAGAGAACAGTAGCACTGGGAGTTTTCAAGGCTCTGAGCAGTAGTTCCGGAGCTTCTGTTACCCAACACCCCCAAACCCAGCACCCAGAATAAACTTCAGACACCTGCACAGAGTTGGACCACAAAAATTTGGTCCCGGTCATTTCTTCATGTTTCTAACCCCGCAGACATTAGGTTCAGGATTCCGCCTTCATCCTGCCCCTCTTTAGGCCTTTTGATTGGTCTTGAATCAAATGAAGATTTTAAAAAGAAAATATTTCTCTCTCGAGTAGGACAGTTCGATGACAGTGTAACAAAAGGACCTGTTTACAAAGCTCGAAATGAGACCCAGAGCCCTAATAATACATCTGTGACCTCCCGAAGGCCAACGGAGGGGGGAAAAATAGTTCTTTGGACCCAGGAAGTGACAAAGACATACAGAGCAGAGGAGGGAAGTTTGATCTGAGGAACACACCACAGTCAGCTTCATAGCAAAGGAGAGGCGAACCCTGACATCACTCTCCCCTGCTTCCCACTGTCTGGGGGCTCCCCAGGGGGCCGGGAGGCAGATGGGTGCATTCCCGCAGCCGGTCTTTCGGGGTGGGGAGGAGGGTGGTGGAGGATGGGATGTATTAAAGTATCCAGCACACTCTCACTGTCAGCTATCAACATGCATTGATTTCCATTTATTTTTTGTCCCCCACCCTGTGACAGACAGAGTTCTAGGAATGGTACAGAATTTTTTCGTAAGAGAGAGATGGTTAGGAAATTTGAGTCTTGTCAGTGTCTGATGTTGCCTCAGATGACAGCGCCCTTGATGTTACTAATGACCACACTGGCCCTACTGTGAGACTGAAGAAAGTTTATAAATCCCTTTTTCCTTACTTCCCAAGAACAGGGAACAAATCTGACTTCCCTTTGCACTCCTGACATGGCCCACTAGATAGCCATCACTCAGGAACATCGGCTAATTGGATGATTATCCGGACCCACACCAGTGCCGGGTGGAGATACCAACTCCAGGGCAGCACCCGGAGCAGCTCTGAGCGGTCTTTCTGACAGTGTGTCTTTTTCAGTATTCCTTCCAGGTCTTCAGAAGCTTCAATGACTCCTGATCATCATTCCACCCCATCTCTCTCCTTCATTTACCATTTCCTCATGACATGTTCCAATTTCCCAGTTTGCAACTTATTTTCCATCGATTTCATTTTAGATAGCCTCTGGTGACATGCAGGAGGGCATCTGACTCCCGTCAGTAACATGGCTTCGGATTAGATTTTGTAGAGTTTTCTTTGGGAGAGATTCCTTGCAGATTGTTAATAGCATCAAAAGCTTATTGATGGTGTTAGTATTGAATCAGAGTCTGTCCTTGACTTTGCACCTGGGATTGCATATAAGAAGTTCTTATTTACATAGATAAAAGAATAAAAACTAAGTGAATTCACTCAAGATGAATAAAGTGTTGACAATCTGAAGATTATCTCTCAGAGGGTGTGCCCGATACCTCCTGCATTTGAAGGATAGCAGAAACCATGGT
This sequence comes from Dasyprocta punctata, assembly GCA_004363535.1. NCBI lineage: Eukaryota > Metazoa > Chordata > Mammalia > Rodentia > Dasyproctidae > Dasyprocta > Dasyprocta punctata. Next base: position 6,763 of record RJWM01037548.1, on the reverse strand, counting down.
GAGGATAAACAGGAACATGGAAACAGATTCATGGCATAGGAAGCCTGGGGTTTTCCAAGACCCTCGGCCTCTTATCCTGAGGGAAAGCCCGTGTCTGGCAGACCTGTGCACCTGAGGGCTAAGGGTAAGCACACACAGTGATGTCGGGGCATGGAGCTGGTATCAGGCAAGCATGGAAAGAAAAAATAGTAACAAGGAACTCTGACAAAAGCGAACTCTTAAATACAAACTAGTTAGACTGGCTGCTGCATAGTTATTGCCAGGATGCTTGTAGCGAGGTCCCAGGTATACGGACCAATTCTCAAACAAGAGTGGGCCCGGGTCAGCGTTACGATGAATGTGAAGACCTCACAAGAATTTAAACAGGTACCTGCAACATGATCGGAGGTAAAGGTAAGATGAAAAACAGTTATCAAAATACAGACTCAGAGCCCAAATGCAGGAATTCGGTGACAGAAGGTATTTATTCTGTTTTGACAGATGTTAGACTTTCAAAGTTCAGCTGTGAAGGAAGAGGATTCTAGGCAGAAGGAACGGTGTAAGTCAAGCTGCCTACGTTCCAAATCCTGGCCTTATGACTGTAAAGGAGCAGCTGATGCCTTAATTCCTGAATTCCTTATATGTTTAAAATAATGATCATAAAAACACACCACAGGTTTCTTACTAGAATTACATGGAAAAGTTTCGACCTAGTATCTGACAGTGTAACTGTGTTAGTCAGTTTGCGTTGTCACAATAAAATACGAGAGATGCAGAGGCTTAAATAATAGAAATTTATATTCTCCTGGTTCTGCAGGCTGGAAGCCCAAGAACAAGGTGACAGTGTGTTTAGTTTCTCCTGCGGTCCCACCTGGCATGCGGGTGGTCACTTTGTGGGGCTTCACGTGACTTCTCCCATGTGTACACACATCTCTCTGCTTCCATGTTTATGTCCAAATTCCCTCTTCCTCCTTTTCCAAATTTTCTCATAGGACTTCAGTCAGTTTGGATTGGGGCCAAATCTAATACCTTTATTTTAATTTAATCATTTATTTATATGTCTTCCCTATAAATAAAGTCTCATTTTGAAAGTTAGGACTCCAAAATATGAATCTAAGGAAACCCAGTTCAGTCCATAGCGGCAAACCCTCAATAAATTTCAGCGCTGTGCAGACGGGAACCAAGCAGCGTGAGGCGAGGACAGTAGCACCACCGATTCTTTCAATTGTACAACAAATGTTGAACAGCATACTGCGTACCAGGCTCAGGTCTAAGCTCAGGAAATAGAGCGCTGAGTAAGACAGGCAAGCTCCTGCTTTAGGTAGCTTCCCTCATACGGAAAGAGTTGCAAAAAGAGAACTGCAGGAATTACTGGAAATTCATTTCAGTTACCCCACATGGATATGTGGACTGTGAAATGTAAGTATGAGTGAGCACACTTGTCCCTGCATTTAGATTTTATTAAGTAGGCAATTGGGGAAATGATGTTTTCTTTCTTTTATTAAGGAGGGAGTGTGGGAAGGTGTTTCTATAAAAGTCCAAAAAGGAATGGTTGAAGACAAACCGCTCTCTTGCCTGGAAGATGTAGGAGTGTCCTTCTGTTGATCCTTCCGTTCTAGAACAATCTGGTCCCAGCACATACGCACGGAGGCTGAGGAGACACTGAAGGAAAGCGGGAGAGGGACCCGTGATTGCACAGAGCACAACTTACTGGGGATTTTCTGGCAGAAGTGTGGAACTGGATGACAGTTGTACCCCTCCATTTGGGTCTAAAGTAGGGGCATCGATTCGATTATCCTAGCTAGAATTACCTGTTTTACCTCAAGGTAATGTCAAATAGGCTCAGTCCTGGCACCAGGGTCTGGTTGTCAACATTCATCTGCCTGTCTAATGGTCTTGTCTCTTTCTAGTATGATGGGAAATTCTACAGGGAAAATTGACTAGGATTATTCTGGGGCAATTATGGGGTTAAAACTCATAATGGTTACAGCTAAATCCGTATACTTTTCTGTACAGATTTTTACCCTATGATATTTGAAACATTCATTTGATCTTCATTTTGCTTCATGGCATACAATTCCATAAAGCATGTGGGATCTCTAGAGGGGTCAGGGTTTTTCACATCCAATGAGAGGACTGCTGTCTAGATAGACTCATGGCAGGGATGGTCCCCAGAAAGACCAAGGCACTTTGATCCAATGGCCAATGCTGCAGTCACTCACGTGATCACACTGAAGCCTCCATGAACCCCCAAAGGGACAGAGGTCAGAAAGCTTCTGGATGGTTGTCTCTGCAGCAGTTCCTGAAGGTGGCTCTCCAGGAGAAGCATGGAAACTCTACACCCTTTCCTATGGACATCACCACCGGACTAGCCCTGTGCTTTCGGCTGGCATCTAAAGTGGGGGGATGGCGATGTGGGGCTGGGCCACAACCAGGGGAACATGGCACAGTCACTGGGTAGTGTTGGAATTTAATTGAACTAGGTTACAGGAGCACAGACAGTCTAGGGGCTGAGGCAGAAGGATCGGGGGTGATCAGGCCGGCCCGATCTACATAGTGAGACCCTGTGTCTCACGCCTTCCCCCAAAAATTTATCTGAATCAGAGGGTGTCCCACTGTGATTGGGTGGTGTGAGGCGCAAAGTGGCCACAGCTGTGTCATCAGAAGCACAGTGTCGAGAGGGACAAGAGTGGGGAAAACTTCTGTTTGCTTAGATCCCGTATCTTCATTAAGCCTTTAGAATGGAATTTTACCTCAAAGAAGAACCAAGAAAGTCAAGCGGCAGTGGATGGGGAGGGGAAGACTGAGAGCACCGGATATGTGAAACAGGAAGAACAGGACAAGGAAAGTCCGCTGGAGGAGGAGTCCCCAGAAAAGGTCCAGAAAACGACTGTGGGGCTCTGGACCCGGGAACCTGAGTGCAGAAGGAATTACAGGAAGGACAGGACAGGGCGGGAGCTCACTTTGGACCATTTTGTCCTCAGCAGTCAGAAGCACGCTGACGTAAGGCTGGGGTCAACTACACAGAGCTCAGGGTGGAGCCGTGTAGTTTCTGCGAGGGAGAGAGGCTGAGAGACAGAGAGACAGAGACAGGGTCAGAGACAGAGGCAGAGATAGACTCGGAGAGAAAGGCACGGGAAGGTAGGATTTTGATTTACCTCTGGGGTTAACTGCAGAGAGCTCAGGGTGAGAAGGGAGGAGGATGAGGAACAGAGCAATGAACCCAGGGGGAACAGGAGGGCGGGTCATTCACGGAGACCCGGAGGACCAGGCACCAGAGGCCTGGGCAGGGAGCCGAGGGAGACTCCAGGCGGTAAACATGGATGTCACCTAGGGCGGAGGAGGGTGAGGTGTGGAGAGAACGGCAGTGCTCAGGTCCTGAGAGCTTGTTCTTCACTCTCAAGAAAGTAAATCTGATAAGGGGGAGACCCCAGGCCCCATACATGTGCAGCGTGGCGTGGGTCCAAGGCCGGCCAGGCAGGGGGACTCTCCTCTGAAGAGTGCTGGGTTTACAGGGCCAAGGCTGTGCCTGCTGTCCCCGGTGAGTGACCGACCCAGGCATTGCCCCTCATCCGAAACCATCAGGACGACACCAGGACCGTCCCTGGAACCGCCAGGCCCAGGAGCCACATCACACATTCTCCAAGACAGCAAGAAAGGGGGAGAGGAGACCGGCAGACACGAGGAAGAGCTCACGTGGTTCACAGATCGCACGGTGTGCGTGTTCAAACAGTCTTTATCTTTCCAGTGTGTCATGGAGCAGGATAGAGCTGTGGGCTGAGGGGTTGGGACACGGGGCTCCTAAGGTGTGCCCGCGATGAAGGCGACCGCTGCCCCCCGCTGGCACCGAAGCAGTCTCGGAGGGGCCAGTCTAACTCCTCGGCCTGCCATTCGATAGAGAGCATCTATTGTAGGTGTCATTTCCTATTAGGGTTTATATACTTTTATCATGTGGGGCTTTTTAAAACTTTAATTACTCTTTAGATTTATTTACATTTTTATGTCTAAAGTAGCCATTAACTTGATAACCAAATGAAAAGTAATTACTTGGAAATCAATCCATTTCTTGTTTTAGGTCAGAAACGCCCCTTGGAAGTGTGATAGTCTGAAGATGGATGTCTCTAGAAAGAACCGTGACCCAGAGACACCGCTCACCTGTCCAGGGGCCGACCAGATTTACACAGCAGTAACATAATGAGTGACTACAGGTCTTCCTGTGGCTCTAGGCCTTTTTTTTCTTTTACAGTGCCAGGATCCGACCCCAGGGCCTTGTGCAGGCTGGGCGAGTTCTGCACCCCAAGCTGCCTTGGCAGCCAGATGCTCCCCAGCAGTAAAGCACATAAACCCGAAACATGGTCACAGAACAGTGTGACTGTGACATTTCGTTTTGTTTTGTTGTTTGTGTGTGCTCACACGGGTTGTGGATTTTATTTTTACTTTCGATTGATGAATAAGCTGCATATCTTTGTGGGATGCAATGTGATGTTTCAATACACAAACACATTCTGGAATGAATATATCCAGCTAACTAATCACCAACTTCTCTCTTTGTGATAAGAATACTTAAATACTTTAAAGTAAAGATGCAACCAACAGAAGACAGTGGGTGACAGCAAGGATCCAGGAGGGCGAATAGTATTTCCACGTGATGAGTCAGGAAGCCAAGAGACGCTGCATAACTAAGGTTTGCAGAGAAGCACAGGCTTCCAAGTGTTATTTAATGATGTGATGATTTCTAGTAGGTCAAGTCAAATAGGCAGCAATATTGGGAGAGAGCTCATTAAATTAAATATTTTCTTAGCAGATAATTAATAATTATTTCAGAATGTAACTATGAACCAGCATTATATTTATCTGGGGAGTGGCCAGAAAAAGTAAGAACTAACCTGAAAGGCTGCTTTTGCTAATAAATGAATGTGACAATACGAAGGATGGGTGAGGAAATGCTAACTTTTGTTGTAAGTCCTTCTATTCCACTTAAATTTTTATTTTGTGCTTGTGTTACTTTGATAAAATATTGAACAAAGAAAATATTAACCGCAATAATAGATGACAGAACCTTCTACCTTTCTGCACAGCCTGTGGCTTTATGACGCCTAAGTCATGTGGAAATGCTCCTGAATTTATTTGTACAAAATATTAGGGTTAGGTGTCGAGCTGTAGTTCAGTTATGAAGCCCTTGCTAGCACACTGAAGACCCTGATTTCCATTCCCAGCAGCTCACGTGTGCACACGCGCGTGCGCGCACGCGCACACATACACAATTTGTGTTTGGTAACCCAGGGAAGCAAATTATTTTAAGAGATTAAAGGGCAACTCCCACCTCTAGATGACAGGTCCAGTCTCGTGCTACTCCACCTCCCAACCTAAGGAGAGAGAAACATCCATCAGTCACTTCTGCCCCCACGGACCTCTGAGTTCGGAACCCCGAGAGTGTGACTGCCTAGACCTCCCGCAGAATTAGAGCTGACACGGACCCTGCAGGCTGCAGTTTTCTTGCAGGCTACTGATCACTACTTATTTACTTTTTGTTAGATTCCCTAGGCTCTAGCTTTGTAGAAAGGAGCTTAGCTTGATGCAGTGAAATCAGATTAGAAACAGTTCACTTCGTCTGACTTTGTTTTAAATTTTCTTAAATAACAGATAAGCAAACATAAACGTTGATACACCCATAGCTCCCATTTGACCACTCTACATACCTAGATAAATCCAGGCGAGATCTTCCCACGATGCCACAGAAACTGGACATTCAGGGTTTCCTCCAGCCTCATGACCACTGATACCCTCATGGGGTTGCATACGTCACAAAACCACCCCCCGGCTTCTCTGGCTGGATTCGGCTCCAACACAAGAAACTGCATTTAAACACAGTGTGGTCAGTGTTCTCTCTTGAATCTCATTAGTGATTTCTTAAACGCACTGGCCTCCTCGGTAGGCTTTGGTGATTGCATCTCTCTCTCCACCAGGCTTTCCAGGACTCCGGAGGGTGTCGTTAAGATGAGTGTACTAATGGGTTCATCCAGGAGAACCCAGAACTAGTGGGAGTTGAACTGTGACTTAAATGGAAATATCAGGAGAAAATATGACCCTAAGTGGGTGCTACCCGGCCCAAACTGGAAATCAGCAGGTGAAATGCTTAGCACTGCAGGTGAGGCGAAGTCAACGTCAGGACACACACTTGCTGCCAAGGCCTAGGGAAGGTCTCTCATAACGCACATGCTCAGGTTGTGCTCAGGGGAAAGGGGACCCAGGGTCTCCCAACTTCAGAGCAGTGAGTCATTCGACAGTCACTGGGCACAGAGGCACGTCCTGTACAGTCACAAGGACATCGTACATCGGGCGCATTAGGGAACTCAACGTATCGGAGTGACAGCGCGATGGAGCTTGTTTTAATACCGTCTCTAACAGTGCAGAGTGGGCTGCTTCAGACGAGCACAGAACAACCTCAGAACAGTGCCCCGAGCACTGTGGAGGAAGCACAGAGCGCGTTCACAGCCAGAGAAGTCCGCGCGGACCTGCCCCGTGCCGCCCGTTCTCACCAACCTGCAGCCTGGCACTGTGGACTTTCTGAGGGTTTCCCGTCAGCCGTACAATGGATTTTAAAGCTCCCCACTGGGTTTTACAGAAGGAAGTAACTCCAGCAGTCACTGCTGGGAACACCCCGTCCGCCGCCTCAGCCACCCCGGCCGGCCGTGGTCTCACGGGGGCTGTGCCTGGCGTCGGTCTCAGAGCCTCGGCTTCCGGAGGCAGAGGAGCTGCCGCCACGGTTTGCATCTTGACACCC
>RJWM01037547.1:0-17361 GCA_004363535.1 Dasyprocta punctata | reverse complement strand
TGTCACAATTTAACTTTTAGATTCTGGGAATGTTCTTCCCATAGTATACCACCAGTTATGAGAGATTAAACAATGGAATCGCACACACAGACACATGCACACACACACACACATGCATGCACAAATTTTAAATCCAACTTTAATTATTTAAGCAGAACTTAAAAATGAAAAGGAATTATGTTGAAAGTGAAAAAAAAAAAGAAAAATGAAAAAGAAAAGAAAATGTGAGACCAAGTGGACTCATGTTCCTTATTAAACTTTAGTCTCAGTTCCTTCATTCCAGACCTATCTCTCTCAAGGCCTTATACAAGTTCCCTAAATGATTTTTATCCTTGATGTTCTGTGAAAAGCAAGAGGTGAATGAAAATTGTAACTGTACGTATATAAATGTTCTTACCTCTTAGCATCAAAACCAATTCAAAAGAGTCAGTAATATGTTGAACTGCAACCACCACTAAAGTTGACATTTAACATATAAACAAATAACTGGTTAGAAGATTTTTGTGATTACAAACATGTCCAAAATTCAAGATGAGCATAAGGAAAATAAAAAAAAATTCTTTCAAGTTCTACATGAAATGATAAAAATGCACAGTCACAAAAGAAACTGTTACCAGTAAGGACCAGATAATCGATATAATCTTAAGTCTGATAAAGCCATAGAAAATGAAATCATCTGCAATTCTTTTCTTCTTTTAAAGGAGTAATATTTCCCATTTCTATTCACTGGAATATACTGTTATCTATTATACTTCAATGAGAAAGAAGAGAATGAATGTGCTTCTCGTGTGATGAGTGAAAAAAATGCAGCCTGAATTGTTTTTTTCTTTTACTCTTTACAGTGTGACACTGCAGAAGTTGGCTGAATCTATATGTGATTCAGCAAAAGAAGAAAGAAATAAAAAAAGCACAACTCCTTTTGGCAGAATTTACTCTTGAACTTTTTTAGGACTTATCCTTTCATTCAAATTATCTATAAATAATTTGCTATATTCTATCATAGAATTATCCTAAATTTTACTCTAGAGAAACAGTGGCATATATTGTAACTCTGTAATGTCAGAAATGATGCCTGCTTTTGTTTATAATTTTCCATAGCATAAGAGTGGCAAAATGTAAGCAATAATGCACAATTGTTAAATAAAAGGAAACACTACTGAATATAAAAAACTAAACTGAAATGGCAAGAATCAAAGAATAAGTGATTTCAATTCTAAAACAGTCGCACATAAGAGATGTAAGACAGAATCTCAATTTATTTTGTCTTTCTTATAACATTAACACCAAAACCCACCAAATAACATTACAAAATAAAATTTCCAATGTACTTAGATGCAAAAATCACGTAGAATTTAGTCATAAATTAAAGTTAATTACATATCTAAATGAGTATTGACTTTGAATGATGAACAAAATATAATCTAATATTCAATTAATGCACTTTAAATATAAATAGGAAAAAGTCACATAATCATTCCTTAAAATATTGGACAAAGGCAACATATGTATATTCAAAATTACCAGAATACAGAAAATTCTAAGACTTGCAGGATTCTCATTTATCTTAAAAGATATACTTAAAGGTTATTGCTGAACACAATGGTACAGGCCTGAAGAGTCTGCTACTTGAAAGGCTGAGGGAAGAAGACCACTTGAGCCCAAGAGTTTGAGACCAGCATTAGGGGAAGCAGAAATCAATATATACATATATTTATATACATATATGTATTGCATTAGCTATATAAAAATTATATTTGATAGCACAATATCCAAACCTTTTCCTTTGGAATCATGAACAATACAAGAATGTTTATTGCTGCTACTTTATTTCAAAAATGCTTTTGAATACTTATTCTTAAAACATTTTTGATTAATAGTCCACACAATAATGAAAAAAATATAAATCACTTTACTCCAGGTCAGACGATTTTTCAGCAAAATTCTCACCATTCACAGACAGTTTATTAGGATTAATAAAATTTTCAATGACTGCTGATCTTAAAGAATAAACATTCTAAAATAAATTGAATTACTAATTCTAGATATACTCCAAAAATTCTTTCAGATAATATCCATAGAAAAAAGAAAATATAAAATATACAAGTAAAAGAAAAAAAAAACCATTTGAAGATTCTTTAGTGTGAACAAAAGCAGAGAACTGTACACATTCCTGGAGGATGAAACATACGTACAACAATTTGCAATTTCCATAAATTGTAGCCTAGATTTGAGTACTCAAGTGCAAGATGTATCCACTAGTAGCAAGAATGCTCATTTGGAAAAGAAGCATAGTTTTTCTGGCTTGGAGGAACTGAAATTCAAGCTAGGAAGTATAAAGAAGGTACTAAGAGAATCATGAATGAGAAAGAACCAGAAAGGGAGTTAACTAACTCTTCTCATTGTGATAGACTCCTAAAACATCCTGTGTGAATAAGATTGAAGGAAGTTTAACCAAAGAAGAAAGATTTGAACTGATGATACCAGATTTGCTTTTCAATAAAGAAAATTTAAAGGTCAAAGGCAGAAAAAACATTTATTAAAGCACAATATAATCATTGGAGAAATGTGCTATTCATAATAGCCAATGTATAATCCACAAAGTCAGAAGAAACTAATATCCAAGGAAATACAGCACAGTATCAGAGAAAGTCAATTGATTCCCAGAGATAAACCAGCATGATGAAACTAACAGTGAATAATTTAAAAGTACCTACTTTCTCAATAATAAAATGGACTGTGTATTCATTCAGTGAATAAACATTTCTTCTAAGAAATGAAAATTTTCATCAGAGAAATAGAAATAGTAAGAAGCAAATGAAAATTCTAGAAATGGCATTTAATATAAACATATAAAAGAACATAGTATTTCTGTTTTCTGGTACTGTTTTGTGGTAGAAAATTATTTTTAGGGCAATTCAAAAAGAAGTAGACGTCACAGAAAAAATAAATTTAATTTGATAAAAATGTGCTACAAGAAGACACAATTAAAACAATGAAAAGGAGAGCCACACACTTGGAGAAAACATTTGGCAAAGCAAAATACTGAATAAATAGCATGTTTCTAGACAATAAAAACAATACTTTTAAATAAATAATGAAGATACTAAGATGGTCATATAGCAATGGTACAACACTTACCTAACATATGCAAGGTCCTAGGTTTAATTATCAGCACCACAAAATAAGAGCAGTTATAATAATAATATAATGAGACAAGGGCCAAAATACTTAAATAGCTCACAAAATGCAAATAAGTATCTGTGACATGCTCAGAATTGACATCAGAGAAGTCAAAATTAAAATGAAAAAATGAAAAAAAAATAAAATGACAAAATGCTTCTACTCATTAAAATACCTAGAATTAAAAAGTGACAGTATCTAATACAGATATGAAACAATTTACATCGAATCTATAAATTTTACTCCTAAGTATCCATGCAAGTAAAATAAAAGTATAATTGTACAAATGCTTGTATAGTAATACATCTAACGACTTTAATTACTACTGTCCCTAAAAAGAAACAACATAAATGTGCATCAGAAGGTAAAACAATATGTTGTAGCAAATCCATACAAAAATTGATATTTAGCAATGAAATAATTGAACTACCTATAATAAAGAGAATCAATTTTTTTAAAAAAGCAGGTATGAGAAGAAAAACCAGACATAAAAAAGTAAAAATTGTACAGTGTCATTAACGTCAGTCTCTAGAACACAAAATAATAATATCTAGGTTAACAGAAATCAAAAAATGAAAATAGGTGTTAAAAAACCAGTTTGTCTCTGTCTAATACATCTTTCCTTATAAAAACTTTCAATAGGCAAGCTATGTGGGGCCCAGGAAGAGAAAAGTCAGATACTGCCTCCCGTAAGCCTACTGGCACATGGGCTGAGAATCACCAAATCCCCACCACCAACACCTCTGTAAGCAACAAGATGATTTCAAGAACCAGCTGAGTTGATAGCAACTGAGGTTCAAAAAGCAACTAAATGCTTGTATTCTTTGGTTGACTTTGCAGGCCTAGGGCAGGCAATCTGAGCTTCTATAGGGAGGATAACAGTATGCGATATAGCAAATATGGGGGATTTCCTTCAATCTTATTTTTGAAATCCAATATTATTTTCACTGTTTTGTTTGTTCTGGTTAATTGTTTTGTTTTATTCAATATTCTGTTTTGATTGGTTTTGTTCTGTTTTTTGGTTTGATTCTGCTATATCTGGTGGAATGGACAACTATTGTGAACATAAGATACACTATGGTAGCCCTTGCTGTTTTCCTATTATCCAGCTTTGAAGTTCTGTACCAATTTCACAGCTTTATTTTGATTGAACTTATTATGTTTTGTTTTGATGGGTTTTATTATCTTTAAAATAAAATTTTAAAAATACAAAAGCTTTTTAACAAATTAATAAAAATTCTCAAACTGGTAAGAGGAATTTTCAAAAAAAAATTGGGATGCTAAAATCATACTTAAACATGAAACATCAAATAGTTTTCCTCTAAGATTTGGAACAGTAAAGTTATGGTGAATGCTATACAGTGAGTGAACAAAATACATGTGAAGTAAAAATTTGTGAGCATAATTACTTGTCAGTTCACTTAAGTAAAGCTATCTTGTAAATTCCATTTTTTCATCCTTCAAAAAAAAATGTCCTTTTCCCATAAGTGTAGTTTGAAACATTATTCATTTTATGCTACCCACAGTTTAATTTGTTTTTTAAACAGTGTCACTATATAATTCATATTGGCCTCCTTTTCCTGATTCTCCTACCTCAGTCTCCCAAGTGCTAGGAATACATGCATGCACCACTACACATGGCTTGAATATTCTTCTGTGTATTCTGTATTATAATAAAGTAGCTTAATTAAATGACATTTTAGTTACAAGAGAATATTTATCTTAATTATTTGAAAAACTATTTTAACAAAAAGCAATAATCATAAATTTTGTGTAACAGGAGGTTATTGTTATAATAATCAGGGAAGTTTTCATAACACTCTAAATAGGTATTTGAAAGGTAAACATACATTGGATGGTAACTCAGACATTACCAATCATATCGGCTAGTCTTATATACACAACTACACATACACACATACACACACACACGTATGCATATATGCACTCTTTTTAAGTGTTGAAGACAGAAAATTAAGAGTAGAAATGGGAGTTCTAGCACAAAGTATGGTGAAAAAGCTTAAAATTGTTGCAAAAAATTTAAAATTTTTTCTTTAAGCACAGAAGAATTTTGAATAAATGAATGCTATGGAAATAATTCTAAAATATTCTCTGTTGGCTATTACATATCAGAATTTAAAATTATTATGAAATTTTCTTTTTGAAAGCAAAATTAACACTCATCTGTAAAGATGAGAATTTTTAAAATCAATAAAAATGCAGTATGGTACTAAACTACTTTGGTTGCTTAGTTGTTTTTCAAGCTGGAGTGTAATACAAAGGGCATATGAACAGATTTTAATGAATTACCATGTCAAATTTTTCCAAATATCATTGCTAAAACAAATAAATCTACACAGAAATGTGCATTCTTACATATAGACATATTCACACACACACACACACACACACACACACACACACACACACAGGCACATTAAAACCAATCCTGGTTAACAGGAGCAAAGCAGGAGGCATCACTGTCCTGGGTATGAATTAATATTATAGAACTCCTGTGATACAAACAACTTGGTACTGGTACAAAAACAGATATGAAGATTAATGGAACAGAATAAAACAGAAACAACTCCAAGCATATTCAACTACTTCACCTTTGACAAAAGGCCAAAAACATACACTGGAGGAAAGATATTCTCTTCAATAAATGATACTAGGAAAACTGGCTACCCACATGCAGAAGATTGAATTTAGATCCATATCCTTTATTATATACTAAATTAAAATAAAGATAGATTGAAAAAAGTAAATGTTAAAACAAAACACTTAACCCTCTGGAAGATGAACTAGGTAAAACTGTTGGAATCACTGATGTAGGCAAAGACTTTCTGAACAGAACACCAATTGTGCAGGAAATAATACTGAAAATCAGTAAATGGGGCTATATCAAATTAAAAAGCTTTTGCATAGCAAAAGAAACAACTAACAAAATGAAACCTACAAACTGGTATTTTGTGAGGTGTTCCTCAGACAAAAGACTAGTATCTAGAATGCAAAAAGAATTCAACAAATTAGATCTTCAGAAAATAAAAGATGCAATCAAAAATTGGACAACTGAAATGAATAGGTATTTCTCAAAAGCAGTACAAATGGCCAATAAATAGTGAAGAAAGCTTCAACATCACTAGTCATTTAAAACGTGCAAATTAAAACAGCATTCAGATTCTATCTTACCCAAGGATGTATGGCTATCATCAAGAAATCAAATAATAAAAAATGCCAGTGAGACTGTGGGAGGACAAAAGAACCCATCTAAATTGTTGGTGGTAATGTAAGCTAGTAAAACCACTATGGAATCACGATGGACATTCCTCAAAAAACTAAAAACGGAAATTCCATTAAAACCAGCCATTCCAATTCTAGGTATCTTTCTGAAAGAGTTAAAGACATCAAGTTAAAGTGATACATGTTTAACCATGTTTATAGCAGCACAATTCAAAGTAGCTAAATATTGGAAGTGGCCCATGTATCCATCAACACATGGATGGATAAATAAAATGAGGTATTTATACACAATGGGCTATTCTACTGGAAAGAAAGATAAACTTGAGTCTTTGTAGGAAAATTGGTGTACTTTGAGATCATAATATTAAATGAAATAAATCAGACACATAAGTTTAAATATCACGCTTTCTTTTATATAAGAAACCTGAATTATGAATAAAGAACAAAATAGTAGATCAATAATATGAAGCAGGGAGACTGTTTGTTTTCAAAGGGAAAGGAGATGAAAAGGTGTAGGGAAGTAGGAAGGAGGGGAAAAAAGTGGATTAAAAAATTAAGATGTGCTATTACAGGTACCAGCTTTCCACAAGAAATGTAAACATTATGTACTACACACATGCACTGGTAAAGTAAAATGCAAAAGTCATTTTATAATAATTGGCCTATGAATTTCTTATGCTTTTGTTAAGATTAGAGTTGCAGGCCGGGGATTTAGCTCAGTGGCACAAGTGCCTGCCTGAAAACTATTAAAGAATTAAATACACAGAGAATTTCAATTTTTATCTGGGGACATCAGAATTTTCCAATTTCTTCTTTACCGGTTTTGCATGCATTGAACAATAAAGTGTCAGAAGATTAAAAAATATTTTAATACGTACTACAAATATAGAACTATATTTTGGTAAAAGTTCATTTTAGTTAGCACTGTAATAAGAAAGTATCTTTAATTGCTGTAATCTATCTTTGTACAATTCTACATTTGCAATATCTTCAAGCTTTAATTTTGAGCTCTGTTCTATTTTCTGAAAAATAGCTTGTGTAAAATTAGTATCACCTTTTCTTTAAATGTTTATTAGTGTACAACAGTGACAATATATACTCAGGAGTTGTTGTTTTGAAAGTGTCTTGATAATTACTTCAGTTATTTTATAGTATAGAACTGCTCTGATTTTTTTTTTTTCTGGTACCTGGGATTGAATCATGACCTCATACTTTCTAGGTAGGCATTTGTGCCACTGACTGTTCCGATTTTCTATTTCATCTTGTGTCAGCTTTTAAGATTTACTTTTAAGTAATGCATGCATTCTAAGTAATTGTCAAATTTACTATTATTGAGATTTTTCTTATTTCTGTTGAATACCTATAAGGCATGTAATAATTTAACTTTTCAGTTATAAAATCGAGTTTCAGTTCATTATACAGGGTCAAATGGAAAAGAATTTGATTAATTCCATTCTAACAGTTTCTAAGCATTTTAATTCCTTTTCATGCCTATATTTTGCAATCTGAACAACTACTTTGAAGATAACAATATGGAATATATTAACCATAGTTAATTTTCTAGCATCCTGTTTTGAAATTCTGTATCATTGTTTCTATTGTCTTTTTCTCTTTTAAATAAAAAAAAAGGAAAAAGAATATGAGCAATAGTATAAAGATGTCATATGCATACAATTTTATATACTATTTGTTTCTGGGTGAGAAAAGTTTCATAAAGTTGAGTTATTCTTTAATTTTCATATTTAAAACAGCTGTTCAATTATCTTGAAGGCAAACTATGTTTTTTAGTGGCATCTTTTATGATCTTCAGTGGGAAACAATTTTTCAGCACTTTTGGAACTTGTAACTGGCAATAATAATACATAGGTACACTGGTGATATCAATATCAGTCAATTTCTACTTATTTTATATTACTTTAGCAATCAAATATTACACAGCCCTACAAAACTTAAAACCTTTATTTTCACAGAATAAAACAGACATGTGAAAGCCTCCAGTAATACATTGAGCATTTTTTCAAAATTTGGCCAATATCTTGCTTATTACTAACTACCTTAACAGAAGAAAGAGAGGGCATTAACATGTATAAGGAAATATTGGAAATATTTTTTAACAAGGAAAATTTTTAAATGTATACAATATCTATTTCCCTCACTTCTAATGCAGGTGGTCCATTAAGCTTTAATAGTAATTTTTAAAAAGTCTGTTAATATGTTATAACGCTCAAGTTTATAAACTGGTCAATTTCTGGACAAAATAACTAGGTTTTTTATTGTTTCTCTCATAGATGATTTCCAAACTTTGAACAAGCATACATTTAAATTAACAACTAATACACACAGCAAAAAACAAGTCTTTTGGAAATACCCCTCTGATGCTTATGTTATCTCTTAGTCATCTCACAAATTATGTATTTACAATCACTTCTAGTAAGATTGATATACCACTCAATGAAAAGTACATGAAATGTATACAACGAACAAGCAATGTCCATCCAACATAAAGGGCAATGCCAAACCTGACAGAGGATTAGTACCTAAAATATGTCATCAGTAATTATGGTCTGAGCATGAATTTTTCTTCCAGTGCTTTAGCATTTCTAAATAAATCTAGAATTGAATTTTACAATGCAGAAAAATGTCTTCTTGTACCTTGGACATCCTCTTATTAAATGCAGGGTAGGCTCATTCTTCTAAGTGTTTTGTGAGAAAGCACCTTTGGGTTGGGGCACATTTTGAGTTGCTGATTTTTTTTTTCTTGTTTTCCTCAATGTGTCACATGAACAAAAAAACCAGTGATAGTTTTATTTTTAGAGTATTCCTTTAAATACTCTGATGAAAAATATTCACTGATGCTGCTACAGTAGGAAAGAACAAAGCTAGTTTCATGAATAACATTTAAAAACTCTTACTATTTATTATTTATGTTCCCATTTTCTCCAAGGCTTTTTAGACTGGTAACTTACTAGAAAGTTATGTAAAAACAAATAAAAAAATAAAGAAGTATATAAATTCAATTTTTCACTACAAAATAAAACACATTTAGAAATATGAACTATTGTTATATTTTATTTTTTAGATAACCTCCTAAAAAGCTGAAAAACCAAACTTTACAGTCACCAGGAATAAAACCTAATGTTATTCAAATCCTGTGATAAAATACTAATACGATATATTCTTAAATATTGCTCTAAAATAGCACTACATATTAATTGTGGATAAGAAAGGTATTATTTTTCAATTATCTATATGCTTGAAAAGTATTTAATCTTAGAAATACTAAATAAAATAAGCTATAGTCTTATTTTCCCTTGGATTGAGCACTTTTCAATGCAAAATAAATAAAAATACCTTTTCCATATGTTTGTACACCTTTGAATAAAATATGGTGACTGTTTAGGATCATCAATCGAAGCATTTCATTTGTGGGTTACTTTTAATACATTTCTTTTTGATGTGAGATTGTAGGCTAGACACCAAAGATAAATGAAACTCCGAAACAATTACTTGACATTTGCTATGCTAATTAGCATAATCTCATCTGCAAAGTAGAGAAATTTTAATTCAAATGGCATACATTATCGCCAGAAACAAGAAGCTCAGATGTCAAGCAGATTATAATGCTGGCTACTTCTTGCTCATTTCAGGATCAAATTCCCATATTTTTTAATCTTTTTGTTTTGACAGCCTTGGTCTGCAGACCTGCTGGTCATGATTACCCACTGCCTGCTGCAGTTACACATATCAACAACAACATTCAATGAATGAAGAGGAGATATTTCTTCTTGACCACTTTTATACTAGTGGAAATCTCTAGCTTTCAGAGATTTCAAATTCTATATTTTTGAACAATACTAGTTGAATGTTATTTTAAACTAATTATTAGGCCCCTAATTGACATGTTTTGAATTTTTTTCTTTTTTTTTTCTTTTTCTCCTAGAAACAAAATGAATTGGGAAAAAATAAATAGACTATTACTAAAGAAATTTAATTTTTAATGATTTAAATTATTGTCAAAATTTCCCTTTTGTGCTTAAGATATTATTTTTTAATAATACGTGAACTTCTAACAGAGTTGTTTTGGCTGCTTCAGGTTGAAGGGGGTCATAGTTGTGATCAGCAGCCAGAGGTACTCTACAGTGGGTCTATCTAAAGGCCCCTCAAAAGACGCCTAGTGTTCTCATCTCAGGGAGGCATATACTTTTAAGTCTGGAGGAGACAAGGCCAAAGAAATGATTAAGTGCACATGGACCAAAGAGGGTTTCCTGGGATCCTTCAGTCTTTCTGGAACACTTGACAAGATAGATTTGAGCCCTGGGACCAACTTCCAGTGGTCACCTTTGCAATCAAGACATGGCTCAGGGGGCCTCTAGTTCTGATGGTTTTTATCATAGCCCTTCCTAAGGTACCCTGGCTGTCCATAGTGATGTCAGGTGAGTTGACTTGTGGGCTCTACTTGGGGCTCCAAGAATCAGACTCAGAGTTTATTATTTTTATGGCCAGACCAATTTTATTTGACCTCTGTTTTCTCCCCTTGGTCTCCTCCTGTTCTTGATTATAAAATACTGATGAGGCAATGCTTACTAAAGTATTGAGTGAGCTATCTGGAGCAAAAGTCTTTTGTAACTTTTTCCTGGTATCTGAGAATGACTGGCTAATAAACCTATCTTTAAGAATAATCTGTCCTTCTATCAAACCAGGAGCCAGGGATGTATGTTTCATCAATGTTTCTTGTAAGTGATCTGAGAAAACAGACAGCTGCTCATCTTATTCTGAATGAATAGTTGACAATTTAAAATAACTAAAGGGCTTAGGTCTTGTCCTTTTAAGACCTTCAAGAGTACATGTCTGAAGATTTGTCCTATTTTAAACTCCTCTCTGGTTGGTAGGCCAGTAAGGATCTTGTGCGGGGATTGCATGGCCTCCAGTAGGAACCAGCTGTTTTGCTGAATGCCTGTCTTCTGGCCTTCTAAATTTAACAATGTGATACTCATCTCCAGATGTAATAGCAACTTGTAATGCTACTTGTATCTCGTGAGAAGTCATGAGAATAGCATTACATTTTTCTTGTCTAGTTAAAAGGTCTGAGTAAGTCCCCTAAACACCTCAATATAATTATCAGGGTCATCAGAGAACTTCCCCAGATCTTGTTTGATTTGTTTGAGGTCGCTGAGAGAAAAGGACACATGGAAACAAGTAGTGCTGAATTCTCCATTTACCAGGAGGTAAGGGATACTCTCCTTGAGGGGCTTAAACAAGATCAGCTACAGATGAATATAGCCCAATAGAGGTTTCAATTATAGCCAGCTTAGAAACTTCACCCTTAGGGTCTGGAAGGCAAGTGAGGGAAACCTCAGGCTCAGAAGTAGTAGATGAAGCTTTGCTTCAGGTTGCCTTGCAAACCTTGCCCTTAGGTTCCGTAGGGCAAGGGAGAGGAACTTTAGACTCAATAATGGCAGATGTATCCAATTGTACCGTAAGGGTCAGAAGTGGCTGATTTTCCTGTGTCTTACATTTACATTCTAAACACAAGGATTTTCTCTTACTGTAAAGAAAGCCTGCATGTAAGGTAATTCTAACCATCTGCCTTTCTCTTACAGTATAATTCTAGTTGTGAGACAGTATTATAATCAATACTTTCCTCTGTATTCCATTTTGTCTCTAAGGGTTAGGCAGATCATCTTTAGGTACAGAGAAATCTTGAACTCTTTCTCAATACATGAGGATCAAACAATTTTTAGTACTTAAGAATACATTCCAAAGGAGCAAGACAATTTGTCACTGAATTTCCCCCAAACAGCAAGGAAAAAATAGGCATCACTTTTAATACCTACTTGGTTTCTATATCCTCTCAAAGTGTTCCCCAAGGTGACCTGCTCCAGAGCAGGTGGCTGCTATCTGGAGTGTGACCAGAGGATAGGTTGTGTCAGACTAACCACCCTTATCAACACTTGTCCCTACGTTTACCAGAAACTCACATTCCTAACTCCAGCATATGTCTCCAAAATCACAAGTTACAATTGATTCAAGATACAACAGTCATGTTTAAAGAAGTATGGCTAGCAAAATTAAACTAATAACCAAGAGAGCTGAACAACTGCTTTCTAATTCTTTGAAAAAGAGTGAGATTAAACAATCAAATGGTAAATTGGAAGTGGTTGGCATACTTCTTACCTGTAAAAGAAATCACCTCCAGAGACAGAGACAAGTAATGACACAGAAAAATCCTTCCCTGGGCACTAGGTCAAAGAAGTTCCCAAAACATTTGTGTTGTCTACCTAATCACTGAAGTGATCTTTTTTAGCAGCAAGACAAGTCTAAGTTTTACTCAAAATGTACCCTAAAATTTCTGTCTTTCTATATCTGCAACACACTTATGAAGCTCACAGGTTAGAACTTGTATCCATCATTCAGCAAACACAAATCATATATTAGTGAAGGTACTGCCCTATATTTTAAATTAGCAAATGCTCATTTTATATGGTCTTCACTTAAAATTTCTTGCTTGTTAGGTAGGAAGGAAACATTGAGATAGTTTGGGGCTCCTTCATCACCAATCTTTAGCAGAAACATGCCTCCACAAAAGGAAAGTATGAAGTGAGAGGAAAATATCAGAAAGAAGATCATACAAAGGAAATCTTTTCTTCTCATACTCACAGTGAGTTATTGGGACAACTTGCACATGAGTTGTCACCCTCATCCTGAAAATGTGAGAATGGGGACTCTCAAAAGCCAAGATTGCCTTCTCGTTAGCAGATCAGACACAACAGGAAACTGAGGCACAGTGGGCTCAATCTTTCCCTCTGGAATGTAGAGGGGATCAGGCCAGCCTGTCCCAGTGAATCCTGTCCTCCAAATCTTAAGAATGACTGCTGGCCTATTGCTTCTTACTGCCAGTTGGAGTCCTATGATCCACTGATAGGCTTATATATTTTCTGCATATATATATATTTCCTGCATATAAACTAGTCTTCATAAAGAGACCCATTTTACAGCATTTCTTCCTTATGTTATTCTTTCTGGACTAATACACTAATGAGTATCACATCTCCATAATCAAATCACCTCTCCAAACCCCGACTGATAAGCTCATGAGGCTTTGGGGAGTGGTATCTAGATAAAAACCCTAACACCTGTGATCACTGTTCTCTTGAAAGCTGAGGCAAAGTCTCACAAGTTGGAGCCCAGGATGGGTAATTTAGTGATATAATTTAAACATTTTTGAATGCAAGGGCAGAAAATAGTGGATTAAATTTATTTACTATATTAATATCTTGTTGTTGACCATATGAAATGAGTAAAAAATGGTAAGTATGTAACTGGTCTTGCTGATACATGAATTGCAAAGAACAGGAGAAAAACATTTCGAAAAAATCTACAGGCGACTTCATAATTAAATTTCAAGGTATCCAGTGATTTGGAATATTTGAATGAATATCTGCTAAGTGAAAAAAAAATATGAATGTTTGTGCATTCCTTCATCCAGAAGAGAAACTTGTTTAATTCTAGACAAAGTAAGTTATATATTTAGGAATCCTACTCCAACTAATTTACCTGGCAGTATGAAAAGCTGTTAGTTTTGAGTAAGACATAGGGCATGAAAGGGCTCTGTAGATTAAATCTAAGGTATACATGTCTTTGTCATTTGTGTCTTGAAATTTTAAACATTCTATATTTTTAAAAATACTGATGGTGTCATATTAAATTTATAGCAAAACCATAAAGATAATCAGAGTATAGGCCATTAGCTTTTAGATGAAGCTCATGCAATCAGTCGTCCATCAATAATTATACACAGTTAAAAACTAGGACTTGGATGCTAGTTGACCCTGAGACTAATGAAGAACCTGATTATGGCCTTTGCAGGATTATTCATCAAAAATGTCAGACACAGAAAGTTAAATATCTCCTGATTTCTTTTATATGAAAGACCCAAAATTTAAATGAAGTAAAGCATAAATTAAAGGAGAGATGGTAGGGAAGAGGGAGGTAGACTTTTGGCAATGGAGAAAGGAGAGCAGCATTAAGAGTAGGAAGACAAATTAAGAAATGGCAGTAAAGAATCAAAAAATGATCAATATGATATATAGGTACCAATTCTCTAAAACAAATGAAACTATCACATATCACAAATATGCACTAATAATGCAAAACTTTCCATAATTAGGTGAATTCTCTCAAACTTACAAAAATCATAAAGATGAGTAAGCCTGGCAGATTTGTAGAACATATTACACAGAAAGAGAAACAGAGGCTGTGCTGGGTTGATAACTGGTGGTCAACCTGTAATACTAGCTGAATTGAATCAGTGTGGTGCTGAGTATGGATGGTCCACCTGAAGATTGCTGCCAAGATAAAAAGGAGAACTGGAGAGGAAGAGTAGTGTTGTTGGTTCTCCTGGGAGTTGTTGATTATCCTTTTACCTTTGGCTCTCCTGGAGGAAATTGTTGAGCTTCTTTCCTGATATGAAATTGGCTGGTCTCACTGTCAGAGGAGCTCAGGGCCTTGTTGTCACTGAAGATGGCTGTGGTACCTTCTGGGGGAGCTCTGGTCCTTTTTTTTGAGTGTCACTTCTTGTCTACAACCCTCAGCCTACTGGCACAGATTGTTAATCATGCTAGCACTGGCTTTCTAGCTTCCACCACTGACCTTTGGGCCTTACCAGCACAGACCCATAAAACAGACTTACATGAGATATTTTCATGGGCACTGGGTCTCCAGTTAGACCCATGGGGCCATTGTCATGCGCTCTAGGCCTTCAACTGGACTCATGCAATGTGTTGCCAGGGAATCCAGGCCCTGAGCTGGATTCTTGGGGCCTTAGTGTGTGAACAGACTTTCTGCACTCTTTCTTTGTATTTGACTCTTTGGGTGACCATTAGAAAATAATACTATAAATTATGTGTCCTATAGTGTCTCATTCTCCTTGCAAACCCTGACTACACAGAGGGCATATGCAAATTACAAAAGTAAGTAGTTCATAATTTCATGACAAGAAATATGATTGTACTAATGCCTCCCTTTTAGCTTAATACCTGAAAGAAGGGACAGTACTTTAAGACAAGCAAATTGAGGACCAATATTAACTAGAAATAAGCATACTTTTATGTTATCTAGCTAAATATGGATTGCTGTAGTCCTAGATTTCCAATTGGAATAACTACAAAAAGCAGAGGTGAATGTATCACTCTCACCATCACCACTACTGAGAAAAGATTTTGGTAAAACACCTGAGCTTCCATTTTATATATTCTTTCCTAAGGCTCCCAGAAAAAAATATATATTATGGAAAATATCAAATGACTTGGTCACTTAATCAGAAACTTGGTAAGAAAAATGCTGGATCATAAAGAACAAAGACATCTGAAGAAGATGTGCACAGATGAATCTTTGAAAAGATAGAACTAGTTATGAATTGCTTCTTATTGGATAAAAACTCTTTTCCAAAGAACATCTACTGTTGAAGTTAAATTAAGCTAAATTCCTCAGTGGTAGCCAACCATTCTCACTGACCAACCCAGAACTGGTACAATGTGCTCATAATGGGAACAGGAATAAAGTTTCATATGGGCCCAGATTTCCAACTTCCCAATTTTATAGAAGCAGAGAGTAACTCTAAACTCATGATACGATATTTCTTGAGAGCATCAGTTACCCAATAGTATGTTAATTACATTGTATCTTTTCCATATTGAAAAGGGCATAAATACATTTTGAGAAGGATCACTATATACATTAAGTAGAGTATACTTCATTCGAAAAGCCCTAAGTAGAATCATATCTAGCTTGATCACTCACCAAAGCTCCTTTGTAACATAATCCTACTTAGAGAAAAGGCGTAACATTTAATATAGGACAATAGGATTGGATAACCCTATTAGCTATCTCACATCTACAGTTATTGACAAGAGTAATAGAAATACATTTTTAAAGGGTAAGTGATTTGCCAGCTTGAATATCATGATTTGCAAACCTAGGGAAAGATTTTCCAGGAGTCGTGTTCACTGTAACTCAGTGATTATGTATGCTTGTGAGTCTTCAGTAGGTACAATAAAATATAGGTTTGGTTACAAAAGATAAAAGCAGTAGTGGCCACAGTTGCTAGGGAAGGTGCTGTAAGTCTATAAACAGCACTTTGGGAGGGAGGCTAAGGTAGGAGAATCACATGTCTGACCCAAACTGGAACAATTTAGTGAGTTAGCAATACACTGCTTCAAAAAATAAAATAATGATAGTGGTCACACATACTTTCAATCTCTAGAGGAATTTGCATTTCAGTACTCATGACCTGGGAAATATGATCTTAGAGGTCCATAGTCTAGAGATAAATTTTCCCCTGAGGAAAACAGGAAAAGTTTCACTGAAATTTATACCAGCCTCTTCCCTGTTCATGTGTGAAGAGACAAGCAGGCAAGGAAATGTATCTTTAGCTTGGAATGAATAATCGACGCTGACCATTAGAAAGTGATGGGGCTATAATTAGATTTAGAGACTGAAAAGATTGTTAGGTACCTACATTATCGAAAATGGACAGGATAGTAAAATAACTATGGTTGGGAAAAGGCAAGATAGCAATGTGCTCAGACCTTTGGCACCTAAATTGACATTTAAATACTTAGTAGAGGAGTAAGTCTATGAAGTAGACTTAAGTCATTGATGGATAGCACTGCAGTAGAGGATGAGGGTCTCACCAATCTTTCTTTTACTTACAGAGACCAATGAGAAGCTGAACTGAGCTGCTCAGAGAATTTACCATATAGACTACAGATTAGAGCAGCACAAACTATGGACAGTAATAGAGGCCATGTGTGGTGCTTCCTTGAGACTGAAACTCATCACTCATCTGTTAAGTGCTGGAAGCGAAAAACTCTCAGGTGATTGATCCTCTTTGTGTACTGGTTGGTGTAACTGATGGTCAATTTCAAGAGAAAACTGGGC
>RJWM01037546.1:0-17361 GCA_004363535.1 Dasyprocta punctata | reverse complement strand
AACAAGGAAATTAAATTGATTTGTATCTTGCAGCCCTTTCGACCAAACTATGAAAAAAGTTTTGTACATTTTCCTGCAAAGTTCTTTAGAAGACCTGACACTCAATTTTGAGTTAATTAGATCTTTTCTTAGGTTCAAGGACCAAGGTTTATACTTTAGCTTCAAAGTTAAGGTCATAGCTTCTAAAATATGAATGAAGCAATCGTCTCTTCTTACCTGTGAAAATGAACTGCTCCCTCAGCTCCGTCATGCTGAGAACACCAAGAAATTGGGTTTTTATTCAAACCTAGGGAGCTCTTTCATGTCCTCAGGGATGCCCTGACCTTCTTTCCTGGACAGAAGGTTATCAAGTTGAGTTTATTCCCAAAAGGAAGCAGGTGACAACTCCTGAAATACTGAACTACCTGGTGGAAATTATCTGATCAAGGCACTTTGGCCTTTGGTTAAACAGGATCCCTCAGAGGAAAGAAACTCTCCTGACAGGCCTTGTCTCAGTTCTGATTCTGATCATCTCTGCGACATGGAGGTGACAGTGACATCCTCTGCAAACCCGTTTCCTCTTCCTGGGAATGTAACTCATGAATTCTCTCAAAGTCCTGCCACAGATAGATAAATAATGTAATACCAAATTTGACCTTTCAAAGAATGTATATTATTTAATAAATATACCATACTGATTTAAATTTCTATTTAAATTTCAGTACTGATTTAAATTTCAATTTAAATTTGAGTACATGCTGTTCACGGTAAGAGAAAATGATTTAGGGTCCTTGAATATTTACTAGAAAAGAAGGAACACATGAAGAAGATGCCTTGATAAGGAAGTTTGAGCAGTGTACAGATAATTGTGACATCAAAAGGCACTAAACATAAGAGTATCAGAGCTCTAGCAAAGCCTGACTTCCAAGGATTGAGTTGGATAAGTTCCTGTCTCACCTCAGGAAAGTTATCAATCAATACATGGAACGGTAATTTGTTCTCTATTAATAAACAAATTGAAAAATGTGGAATTCTTAGATACATACCTCTGCACATGGAGTTTTAAATTAGCAGAGAGAGGCGAAAGTAAGAGAGAGAGAAACAGTGAAAGAGAAACAGCAACAGAGAGAGGGAGAAAAAGAAGGAAGGAGGAAAGGAAAGCAACAAGGAAGGGATGAAGGAAAGAAGGAAGGAGAAAAGAAAACAAATAAGGGAGGAAAAGAAAAACAAGGGTTATAAGAAGGGTAACATGATACTGACCAACATCTCAACCGTGAACAACTGATCAACTAAGTCTAATTGTAGGCTATAGGTTTAATATTACATAAGCAAGTTTGAAGTATTTTTG
Organism: Dasyprocta punctata; assembly: GCA_004363535.1. Lineage (NCBI taxonomy): Eukaryota > Metazoa > Chordata > Mammalia > Rodentia > Dasyproctidae > Dasyprocta > Dasyprocta punctata. Next base: position 16,034 of record RJWM01037546.1, on the reverse strand, counting down.
CATAAATGTGCTGTTTGTTTCTTCCATTAATTCGTAAATATAAATAATCTGAATGAATCAAAGTAATCTTGAAAAATGTTACAGTGGAAACATTCCTACAGCCTAATTTTTTTTGTTGGTTTTTTTTTTTTTTTTTTTTTTTTTTTTTGGTACTGGGGATCAAACTCACAATTTCGCACCTGCCAGGAAGTCTATTAGGCCACTGAGCTAAATACCCAGCCCTATTTTTTGAGACAGGGTCTCACTATGCAGTTCAACCTGGCCTTGAACTCACTTTGTAGCACAGGCTGGTCTTGAACTCACAATGATCCTCCTGCCTCAGCCTCCTGAGTCCTGGAATTAAAGGCGTGAGCTACCACACCTGGCTATACAGTCTGATTTCTTAAAGTAAAGTTAAAACAGTTGAGAGTGAGGTGTTGGTTAAAGACAGATACCTGCTTCAGTGGAGCGTAAGAGTACTTACAGTAGACCCTGGCCAGGAATGGTCAGTTGATTTTTGACACAACTGAGGTTACTCTTTATCATCTGATCATCTATCATCTATAAAGGCAGGTGACTGAGAAGAATTCTGCAACATTTTGTGTCATTTAACTCAAATATTGGTTCTGACACACCCCATGAGTCACAGCTCACAGTATTTCTGTCCAAAGTCTGCAATGCTACCATACTCTCTCTTCTTTGCCTTTGCATCTCTTTACAGTGTTTATAACTTAAAAATTAATTTTGTTTTTCTCTAATGTAGTGTCTCCTCAAATTTAAGCTTAAAATTATAAATACATGTGCAAGTGTCACAAATATTCCACTAACCCACTTTCAAGTTGCTTATTTACCTGTTGAGAAATCATTCAGCAGATCTGAGGTTTCAAACCCAGCTGGCCTTGAAGAGCATCTAGAGAACTGGAGAAAATTTCTGTTTCCCTCTTTGTCTACTATGCAAACAGTATTTGTATTTATTGTATTTATGTACACACTGTAGATACACTACATGAAGAGAAGTATATAATTCATTTAACCTACATAACCTATACTTTAGTTAATTTTTGAATAACAATATCATCATTTATGGTTTAGATATGGGATGTTCCCTTAAGGTCTCATGTAATCACACGTGGTGCTTTCTGGAAGGCAGTGGAATCACAGACTACTTATAGCTAGGAATCAGGTCACTGGGTCCATGACCTGGGCAGAGTGAATATCCCTTCCTGGCTCCTCCCTTCTCCCGCTGGTTCTGGTCTGCATGACATGAGCAGCATTTCCTCCACGATGCTGTCTGTTACCTTGTTTCTGCCTCGGAGTCACCCCACTAGGGGCTGACATTATGAAACATAAGAAAGTTTTCCTCCTTTGCGTTGTCAGGAATTTTGTTCCAGTGATGAGGAAAGAAAGACATTCATGATCTATGAAGTCTTACAGAACTGTTCATTATTGATGTCTCCTCAGCAAAGTTACGGTATTTTGTACATTTCCTATAACTGAATAAAAACCACTTCAGTAAGGAAACAATTTGCAAATTTTCACATTTTATAGACTTTAAATTTGAACAAATTACTAGTATAATAAAATGGAACCAAAAAGATCCCATTTATCTAGTCTGAAATTAATACCTTGTGAACTTGCACATTATAATTTACCATTAATGCTAATTGACTGCAATATAAAATAAGTTATCTGAAAAACTGGGAGCTGGTCCTCAGAGGAGTTGCAACTGTAGTAATATCAGAACTGTAATACAAGAATGTGTCACGTGTCTTAACAATTATTTTGCAGTGCTACATCATGCATTTCTTCTCTGGTAGTACTTTCTAAATTTTGTTTGGATTTTAATTGGTACAATAATGTGGCAGAAGATTAGGCCATGGCAAGCTAGTTGCCCAATCAGGCTTGATCTGTCAATCATGGAGACTTGGTAAATCACGGCTGGGATGCATATGCAGAGCAGATTTGAAGCCTGCTGGAATGCCCATATGTGATAGCAGAAGATAGAAAACGTGATGCTGTAGATTTCGTCACTACCGCCCTCTTGCTCAGGCAGTGGCCTGCGCAGGATGCAGGGTATATCTTCTTCTTCAGAGCGCTTCTTCCACTTAAAGACATCCTTTCTCATTCCTTTACTTTTCTTCTTATGTTATCTTGAACTTGACATTCATTGGTTGTGTCATGCAGTACTTTGTATGGAAAGGCAAGAATATAGAAAGTACCTCTGGCTACCTCACTGTCCCATGACAATCAGAAACCTTCACAAGAGATCGACCTTCTCAGAAATTCTGAGTATGAGGCACAGTATTGCTGAGCACAGAACAATGCTGCAAACAGATCTTGAGATCTCATTTATCCTCATCACTTAGGTTTTGTTTCCTCCTTCTCCCAGCTCCTCACAAGTATAATCCTACAGCTTGTTGAAGAATTTGATTATTTTAGTGGAATAAGCAATGTTTTTCATTGTATTCCTGGTTTATTCTTCTTGGTATAAAGTCCCTCAGATTGTAAGTGCTGCCATAATTGACAGGGTTTCCTCTTTTCCTTAACTGAGTAAGATCCTATCATATATATTAAATAATCTTTCTTTTACCATTCAACATGAAAGGGAATTAACATAATTTTCACATTTTCAGTATTTTGAATAGTGCTGCAATGAACAAGGTAGTGCAGGTATCCTAAATTCATATATATAGGATAAATTAACAGCAGATTATGGGATGGACTGGTAGGTACATTTTTAATACTTTCATGTGTTTACGAGGTTTGCATAAACAATATAATATTGCTCAACCAATCTTCATCAAGAGTACATAATGAGGACAGTGTAGTCTCTTCAAAGATGGTGCTAGGAAAGCTGAATATGAATGTATGAATGTATGAAAATAGACTCTGCTCTCACATCCTATAGAAAAGTCAGTGAAACTTATAGGAATGATTTCAATTTAAGACCAAAGAGTGTATTTATGTAAAACACATTTCAAGGTCAAAGATTCAGTCTTTGTGTTGAGCAATAAATTTCCTTAATACAATACCAAATTTCAGGAATAAAAAATAGTTGTCTATACAAAATTAAAAAGATTATGCTTAATAAAGGAAAAAATCCTCAGAGTAAGGAGGCACAGTGTTTTAGTACACAATAGAAAAAATATTCGTAAACCATGTATCTAACATGAAATTGACATTGAGAACACAAAAAAAACTCCTCAATTCATAGAAAAACATTTAATATTTAAATAGATGAAGGACTTGAATATTGTTTTCTTTAGAAAGTTAAATGTCCAATAGGTCCGTGGAAAACCATTCATAGACAAAATCAACAGGTCTATGAAAATGTTCAACATCACTAATGATGAGATAAAAGCAAATATGAAGGATTTTAAACATGTTCAAGAAACACAATGTATCCACCAGTAGCATCAGGTAGGGTCTTACTGCAGAACAATGCACATTTTTATTGGGAAGTCCAGCACTGCACTGCTAGTTAGAGCCAGCAGAAAACAGGAGTTTATCCTCCTTGGGGCCTCTCTCATAAGCTGCACCACATGTTCCATTTGGGGAAGAAATGGGCTAAATTAGCCCCCATCACAGTGCACCCAAAAGGGCATTTGCTGTTCCTTGGGAAATACAAAATTTAACATAATATGAACAATGTTTTAGAAGACATAACTTAAACCTGCATGGATAATTATGGTTTTCATTTCAGTCCTAGGCATTTTAGTCACCAACCACCATAGGCTAAAGTCTAGTTATTATTGCTTATTCAATGTGTTAATCACATATATTTCTCAAACTCAGGTTTATCAGAGTTCATCATAGGAAGTAAGGACCAACTGTCTTCTGACAAACAAAAAGTAGAAAATTGAATTTACATCTGCAGAGATAAATAAGAGACTGCTAGTTGTCCATGTATACTCCTTCTCCTGATAGTGAAGATAATTTGAAGTAAGGTCAAGCACAAATCTAACAATAGAAGATAAAATGTTTGCCAGGTTCAACTGTCTGGTTCATTCTATTTATGAATAGGAAAGCAATTTCATAAAATCATGCCCTAGCACACACTCATATACACACACATGTCCTATACACACAAATACACATACAAATATATTTCATGTCCTTGTGGATCATAGTGATCATCACTGTTTCATAATAGCATGGAGTGCAATTTTTGGATAACTTCCATTTTATTCTGTGAGATTTCAACATGAAGAGTAGTAACAAAGTTACTCTATTGATGTTGAGGGATTCATAGAGAATCTTGGGCTGCACATGAATCTCTTCTTCCTTTTCCTAGCAATTTATCCTTTGGGTCATGGGAATTTAAGACTCATTTCATTTGTCACTGGGAATTGCAAACTGAAAACCCAATACAGTTTCATCTGAGCATGTCTTTCTTTCTTTCTTTCTTTCTTTCTTTCTTTCTTTCTTTCTTTCTTTCTTTCTTTCCTTTCTTTCTTTCTTTCTTTCTTTCTTTCTTTTTTCTTTCTTTCTCTCTCTTTCCTTTCTCTTTTTTCTTTCTCTTTCTCTTTCTCTCTCTTTCTCTTTCTCTTTCTTTCTTTCTTTCTCTTTCTTTCTTTTCTTCTTTTTCAGAAGCTTCCTGATATTCATCTGTTACTATCAAGTATGTTACTGAAGTTCATGACAAAAAGAAAGCCATTTCATGCCTTCAATGTATGAAAAGGGGTAATTGTAGCTGTAATATCTGGAAAAGTAGAATACTTGTACTTTGCAGTGTTACAATATGTTCTCCATGCAATGAGGGTAAAACCCATTCTCTCTTCAAAAGTTGTGGCATTCAGAGTCTGTGTGCCGTCATCATCATGACCTATGTTGGCGGAATTCTGCATGATATTATACACACAATAAACACCTTCTGTCTATCCTTCTACGTATTCAATATAATTAGATGACTCTGACTTCTCTCCTCTCTCTGCACCTTCTTCAAACACACAAACTCTTTTCTATTCCAACACTTACACATTTTTGAGACAGCTAATATACTAATAACCCTGTGATCTTAAGCTCTCCTCCTGTAGCTTTTGTGATGATACTATCCAGCAAAGAAAAATAAAAACTCTTTTGTATATGCACGTCTCACTTCACTGGAGTGACCATTTGTCTTTGAACAGTTTTTTATGTATTTGAGAAAAATTCCACCTATGTTTAGGATCATGACATGGTTGTGTTAATATTCTGCAGCATGATGATTCTCAAGTTGGATCTCACCGTCTACCATTTGAGAAACAAAATATGAAAGAGACAATGAACAATGTGCTTGGAAAAATGATTATCATTAAAGTATGTTTTCCACATTAAAATATATTAAAATTTTAAAAATGGCATTCTATTTGTTGGCATAGGGAATATAGTAAAATTGCTCGAATTAATAAATTACTGTAATTCTCTTTTTGAACATTTTAAAGAAAAGATCAGCTCAATAGTGGATTTTACTGTTTTTAAAATCAGAAAGATTTCCTATAATGTTTTGAGCCAAGAAACATTCCATTGCATACAAATTCTACATTTTCTTTATCCAGCCATTGGTTGATGGGTATACTGGCTACCTGCTGGATTTTGTTTTTATGAAAGGGGCTCCTCTAACCACTGGAGCTCATGTTTTGCTGTAATAAAATGTCCTAAACTCTTTGTCAAGGGCACCTAGATGGGGAATAGCTGTGTCATACAGAACTCCCAGATTTAGTTCTTTCAGAAATCTCTATAGTGTTTCCCATAGTGGTCATAGTAGTTTACACGCCAACAGTAGTAGGAAGACTCAGCACAGCCTTGCCAGAAGATTTGAACTTCAAGAACTGCAAACTTGTACTATTTAAAAAAAAAAACATTAATGAATTTAGAAAGATTTCTGACTTAAAGTTTATTTTACATCGTTTATATGCCTCAGTGTCCTGAGTGCACAGATATGAAATGTGTCACATGTCCAGCATGCCCAGATCATTTTCCAGAGAGTCTTTTCTACCTGCGACTGTTACAAGCAACAACATCTTTAAGTTTAGTAAGCAATCAAATCCCATCTTGGTGTTCACACACCACAAGTCATAGCCTCCAACTGCTGGTGTCATTACTGGACAAATGAGGAAGGGAGAATTTCTCCCTTTTTTGTCATACTTTCATAGCACTAGCATAAAACTAATTTTTATTCCTTGGCACAAGTTAGAGACTAGACAATACAATTAATCAATATCATACTTTAAATTCAATTAGCCAAAAATATTTACAATGCAAAGAGTATCTCATAAAAGTGACTCCAAGAGATGTTACTCCTAACTAGAAAACCTAACCTCATGGGGTTTCCTAGGTGCCTGACATACACTTTGCTTGGCATTATTTTATTTTGACTCTTTTTCATCTGTGATGCTCTGGTAGATGCCACCCAACCTCATCTTGCAGATCTAAGAGCAAAGGTAAAGAAAAAGTTGTCTGCTATGCTCAGCATTAAGCCTGCTTCCCTCACACCACACTTTTACCGCAATAAAATGCTTCCTTCCAACACCAGGCAAAGTGATATTGTTGTTTCTCCTTTATTTTTAGCTCTTCTAAACGTTCCTATGTGACCTCATTTTGGGCCTCATGAGTTCCCTGCATTCACTTATTACAGTATAAGATCTTCAAAACACATTATATCACCAAAACAATATTAACTAGGATTCATAAATTTAAATACCAGCAAAAGAGTATAAATGCAGAATATCTACCACAAGATATTTCTGTGCTATACTGGAAACATGTCGTGATGGAAGAAAACTCTCCATTGTGATGTCATGTGTTTCCTGAATTCAAATATTACAATTAATTCATGGCCCTTGATATCTATTATGGTTGCAACTTCAAATTACGGTGCTAAGATGAACATAGTGAAGGTGTTTGTCTATACTTGTATATATCATTTAAGATGAGAGAGATGCCTCAACACAAATCTAAAATATAAAGTATGTTGTATTTTAGGCAAAAATATATTTAAGTTGGCATCATGATGAATGATCACAAATCTTTCAGAAGAAAAAGTCCAGATTTTGGAAAATAGATACAACCATATATTTGCTTAGGTAAGCCAGAGCTCATTATTTTACAGCATACTTGACAATATAAAAATGAAAGATTTATAAAGACAAAATCCATTTTTAAATTGTTTTAATAACGACATACAAATTATAACTGTAAAGTCCTATCAAACACACACATTGAGAAATTACACCAATTTAGAAAATGTTGACCTCAAAATGATGGTGAGAAGATACAGAAATCAGTTTTACCATGATCCTGGGAATATAACTGGCATTTTTGGAAGCAATTTGCAAATTTCAATTAAATTTGTATGTTCACTTAATGCAAATAATATATAGTTAAGGAGCACAAAACTATTATGAAAAAGTACAAAAATAAAATTTTCAATAGCATATTGCCAAAATTTATGTACCTGTCTGTGAATATTTCATGTATTTAGTGGAAAACCGCAGAAATATATAGTTTAGAAAGTGATCCCTTCTGCTTATGACTTCATGAGATTTGCTATTTCATCTTCCAGTGCATTCTGTGGTTTTATTTTTATATTGAATTCTATTCTACGTGGTTAATTGTGTTGCAAAGTAATACAATCAGTATGAAAATCAGCATAGAGAATCCTTAAAAATCTAAGAACAGAAATTCCATTTGATCCTGCCATATCTCCACTGGACACCTTCCAGAAAATGTCACAGACATCATATTACAGTGATACGTGCATTCTCATGTCTACAGCAGCACAATTCGTAATTGCTAAATTATGGAAGCAGCATATACACCCATCAACATAAGAATGGATAACGAGAGCCTGTTATTCATATGCAGTAGAGTACTACTTAGCCATAAGGAGGGATAAATTTGAGGAATTTGTCTTTTGTTTGTTTATTTGTTTGTTTGTTTCTGGTACTGGGAATCAAACTCACGAGCTCGCACTTGATAGGAAGGCACCTGTACTGCTGAGCTAAACTCCAGGCCCCAAATCTGAGGAATTTGTAGCAAAGTGAATGCAACATAAGACCAGAATTTTAAATGAAATGAATCAGACACAAAAGATTAAATTTCACTTGATTTCTTTTATATGAGAAACTCAAAGCACATGTAATTTAAAGAACAACAACAAAAAAAAGATGATAGGAAGAAGGAAGGTAGACTTTGAGGCGATGGGGAAGCTATGGGAGAGGAGAAAGGAGGGAAGATGAAGTAAAGTGACTTAAGACAAAATATGTATATGTACCGAATCCTCATGATGACTGCATTATGTATTTTGTATCATAGGCAAACATTGATAGTTTTTTTTTAAATTAAGAAGTAATGCATAGTTAACCATGACAAATAGTAGATAGTAAAGCAAAGTACAAGATCAGGACCAGAATTTGTTGAAAGAGGAAAAAGCTTCTAAGGCTACCAATTCTGTGAAACATAAATTCATCTTAAAAACTCTGGTCAATATGAGTATGTCATGATTTGCATACAAAATGTGCCCCAAATTTCACATGTGTTCAGAGATAGGGCTTTTGCAACATGATTTAATCAAGGAGGTGCTGTTTCATAGCTGACTGTGCTGTCAGGAGCCAAGTCTTTGTTCAAAGGAGTAGGTCATTTTTAGCATAATCTGAAGGGGTGTGTACCTGTTCTGGGTTCCTCCCCATCTGTTCTCTTTCTCTGTTTCCTGGTGCCATGGGCTGCATAGTTTTCTCAACCTATACACTTCCATCATGCCATTTTTGCTTTGAAGTCAACCAACCATGAACTTTACCATTTGAAATTGTGAGCCAACATAAAAGTCTCCTTTACACTGTGGGTAATGGGTATTTGTTCACAGCAATGGAAAAATAACAAAGATTATAAAGACAATTGTATTGTTACATAATATCCCTGAGGAAAATGAATATATTTTAATTTAGGTAAACATACAGTTATCATTTTGCTTCTATCAGGATTCCTAAGATTAGTAGAGTTGTCTTAACGTGCCATATATTTTAAAAATTTTGCAATGTCTGAAAGACACTGCTGTGATCCCACTAATCTTGAAACTTCTATATAACTGATGTTATAATAAACTAATTTAGAAATTTTATGCATGTAATAGACAAAATACATAAAATTCAGGCAGCTACCTGGAGATGGTAATGCACTACTGTTATCCCAGCACTCTAGAGGGCAGGGATATGAAGATAATAAGATATCACCTAACCTGAGTAATAGAAATTTAAAAAGACCCAGCCTCAAAATAAAAATTTAAAAGAAGGCTCAGGGTAGAGTCTGGTGTCAAGACCCTGAGGTAAATCCCCATCCAAAACTAAGTATTTTTATTCAAAAGACAATCAAGCTGCTAACCATTTTCAAACACAATTAATGTAATTTACTAAGCTAAAATCATGTGCCATAAAATATACTTTTGTAATTCTTTTGATGCAACTAACAGATTCACCATGTTTTGCAAGAACCATCTTTCTCTAGTTCTAGAACACTTCCATCAATACAAAACTTACGAAGTAATTTCTCTCTCTTCTTCACTTCCTTCAGCCACTGTGCTCCATCTGTATGTATTTTGAATTTAAATACTTTATGTATTTTGAATTTAAATACTGAGTATTTCATGGAAAACATTCATATTTATGGTGACATTTGAATTCTGAAAGCTTTGAATTAAAAATATTTTTGACATTCATATCTGATATAGAATATTTTTAAAAATTTATGTTGTTTTGCTTAACAGTAAATCTACACCTTTAATTGCAGTTGTGTCATACAACACAGAAAGTCCCTGTCTTTCAGATGAGTTCCCTTTCAAGGAGATTGTTCCTAAGTATAGTTCGTTTGCAATTCCTTCAAAGTTTGTCTTATGTTTCACACAGTATATGACGGAAAATATAAAAAACTGAAACACAATAAGCTAATTTCACTGTTACACTTACCTTAAAATGTTAAGATAGGCACTTGGGCTACTTCCTTGACTTTTTGTATACATGAATATTTGTAATGTAATGTTTCTTAAATCAGGGAAATACTGTAGGTATAGGCACAATGCTTCAAAGCATATTACTCATTTTTCAGAACTGTGTTTTCATGACAGTTCATGAACAGCTCCTCATTTCTCCCAACTCGCAGCCCTTTGTAACTATTACCCTTCAGTCTAACTTTGTACCTTCAGGTGAATTAGATATTTCGTAGTAACTGGAGATGTCCAAAGTATCTGTCTTTTTGACACTGTGAAACTTCTAGCACGATGTTCTGGAGATTCATCATATTGAAGAACTTATATTTAAGGCTAATTGATATTGCACTGCGTGTATAAACCACATTTTATTTACCCATTATTCTATCAATGGATATTTTGCATTTTTTCACACCTAGGTTATTTTGAATTGTGGTACAATAATCATGAAGATTTTAATGCATTTTTAAGACTCTACTAATAATTCTTTTAGATAAACCACAGAAGATTGGTGCTGGGCCATACACTCAATTAACTCAGTATATCCACACTGTCCCTGACAATTAGTGGACAACCTCTAAGCATTTCCCTAGGCTCTCAGATGCTTCAGGGATAATAAACTAATTGCTAGACTTCTCCGCAGGGATAGTCTTAAAAGGTAAAAAGAAAAATCCATAAATTTTCCTCCAAAATCATTGTTAAAACACATGGGAAAATCAAGAGAGTGTTTTAATTAAAAGTAATACATACATAAGGCTTCAGGCATTGGCATATGTTGCCAATATCTACACAAATGCTCACTATTTGACAAGTCTTCATCTAAGGTAGTTGACCATTTGTTACTCAGTTTATGTGCGTGTGTTCTTCTACCCCATCAGTTCCTGAGAGGCAGTAGAAACTCTCCTTTTGGCTCATATGCATTCTTAAATAGTTTCAAATACTTTGAGAGTATAAGTACCTGCAACACACATTGTGTGTGTGCTTATACAACTTTTGATTATCTATATTATGAATGCATACAGAGAGTCGTATGTTTTTGTACACTGTCCTGTCTAAAGGAGGCCAATAGTGATCTGAGCTGAAGCAGAAATAAAGGGCCCCAGAGTTGTCCTCAAACTCAAAATTTGAATCTCTGGGGATTCAGTATCCTGTTCTGCCACCTTTCTAACATTAGTTTAGTCTAAGTGTTTTTTTGGGGAATCTAGAGAAATAAATTTACATCAGTGTTTAGCTAAATACATACAAAAACATGATTAATTTTGAATCTTAGTAGAAGGAGTTTTCCCTTCACGTGAAGAAGTGAAAAACAGTGCAGGTTAAGGAGGGTTTAAGGACCCAAAATTATAGTGAAGTTAGAATGTTTTCTATTTTGCAAAGGCAATCTCAATAAGTTTAATATTTTTAAAAAATCAAATATTCAGTGAAGAAAATTATCAATGAAAAAGATATTTGCCTGTTTCATTGAACTCCAAGGGAGCTAAGAGGAAAGATTTTTCATCTTTCTTTATAGAAAAATAGGCAATTAAATTTTAATCTTTTTACCTTTTTGGTTTTTCATTATTACAAATTAAACCAAACAAATGCAAAAAGGTTTTTCTCTCAGTGGTTTTATTAAAAACACTCTTCTAATGTTGTCATCGGTAACTTTTTCTTCATAAATCTAATTTGTGAGTGGTGAGGGGACTGGGTGAGGTAGGACACCAGGCAGCTCCAACAGAATAGACACCATTCTATGCAAGGTCAAAGTAAGTGATGCCTACTCAGTTTTATATTTAATTTTGCGTAATTTAATTTTTTATGTGTGACTTACAAAATATTGTCACTACAGTTTTAAATATAAAGTGTGCATTTCTTTTCTTAGTTTAGGAAAAATTGTTACAATTTTTTACAGTGATGAGATTTTTACCATAAAAGTCACACATTTGTTTGTATGCTATACTTCACAATCTCTGGGCCTTTAGAGACATCTGGATGCATTTCATTTTACCACATATGTATTTCTCTGTGTTATGTGCTCATGTTTGTTTCTCACAAATTTGATTTATGGAAATATTTCATATTATATCCAGAATCCAAATAAATCTCAGAAGTAATGTATTTATTATTCTGTATAATATTATGTGCCATCAGAAAAGTGTAAGATAATGTAAGCAATTATTTTTATAGAAGTAGTAAAGTAACAGACAGATATATAGATATATAGAGAGATATATAGAGATATACATATATAGATAGATAGATAGATAGATAGATAGATCCTATAATGATAATGACCCTCAGGGAAATTTGGACTTTAAATAAATTTATATGCAAGCACTTTACATTACAGTTTTATTAAAATGCCTATGAAAATAAAGGTAAATAATCCAAAACAACAGTATACTCTTCATCCAATTCTAATCATGGCATAGGGGCAGGCGTGATGGGATCAGGAGTGCGATGTGTACCATGTATTTTATTTATTCTGTTTCTTCAACCCTTCATCTGTTTAACATTTTATGTCTTTTTTTTTTTTTTTTTTTTTTTGTGGCACCAGGGATCGAACTCACAACCTCACGCCTGCCAGGCAAGCACCTAAGCCACTGAGCTAAACCCCCAGCTGCTTAACATTTTATACCACAGAAGGGAAGTCTCTTTGCAGAAGAATGTGCATGTGCATATGTAAACAAAACCTCTTTGGGGGAAGGCACACTTACTACTTAAAGAATAAAAATAATACAAAGGGAAAACATGTGCATGACCATCAAGAACTACTTTCAGGTCACCTCATAGTCATTTGCTCAACCATCGTCCTTCTCAACAACCCTTTAAGAATATTCGAATTTAGAGTAGGAGACTAAAATTAGTTAAATTACTTGATCAAAGAAACCTTTTTGTACAATAATTTAAGGTGTAACATTAATTATGAATACAGACATATGTATTTCTGCAGACATGCTTTTTCATAAATAGGCAATTTCCACTCTGATCTGTACAGTCTTTTGTTTAAACATCTATGATATGTGTTAGCAATTTCACTTGTAACAACTGTAACTATAGGTATTTTAAAGGGGGAGATTTTGAAATCACAGCTACCACAGTATAAGCAAAACTGTATTCATGTTAAGAATTTGATGTTAGCAAATTTTGATGAGTCATTTGTTTTTATGTCCTTTTACTGAATAAAGTGAATAAGTACTGCAGTGTGATTGTAAGTATACAAATGAAAGTCAGCTATTAAAGAACAGTACAATCATTATACCTTTAGCTAACATGCAAAGTTTTCGTAGCACTTAAGGTTTACAAGTTTGACCCATGGACCTGTGTCTGTATCTCCATCTATTATTATTTCAGGATTTTTTCCATTTAGAACAAGGTTATTGCTTTGGCTAAAGTTTAGGGCTACATATTCATTGTACTATGATGAATGGCATCTTAACCACCTGTAACCAACAGATGCCCAGAGAAATTCACCTCCCATTGGTGATAGCAAGGTTGTCTCTGTATGTGGAAAGTGTTCTTTGGTGAATCAAAGCACCTTTCCTGACAACTGTTAGACCAACTACATGTCTACTTCTGTATTATCACTTTGTAAAGATGCATGAATATCCTAAAATCTACACTTGAAAGTTAGGATATATCTTATTTACATTAGCTTTGCATAATTAATCCCCATGTGAAAATATCTTTTCTACTATGTCTGTCTGGAATAAGTTTTGTGACAAATGCAGATGGAGGAGCACAACCTCACAGTGGTGACTGAGTTCATCCTGCTGGGCGTCACAGATCGTCCTGAGCTGCAGGCTCCACTCTTTGTGCTGTTTTTCATCATCTACCTGACCTCGCTGGTGGGCAACTTGGGCATGATCGTCCTCACCCAGGTGGACTCCAGGCTGCAAACAACCATGTACTTTTTTCTCAAGCATCTGGCTTTTACAGACCTTGGCTATTCTACAGCTGTGGGACCCAAAATGTTGGTAAATTTTGTTGAAGACGAAAATACAGTCTCCTATTATTTTTGTGCTGTACAAATGGCTTTCTTTATCCTATTCATTAATAGTGAGCTTTTTATTCTGTCTACTATGTCCTATGACCGCTATGTGGCCATCTGCAACCCTCTGCTCTACACCGTCATCATGTCACCAAGAGTATGTTGGGTACTACTAGCAATTCCCTATTTCTACTGTACATTTGTGTCTCTTCTGATCACCATAAAAATTTTCACATTGTCCTTCTGTGGGCACAGTGTCATCAGTCATTTCTACTGTGACTGTCTCCCGTTAGTATCACTGCTCTGCTCAGATACTCATGAAATTGAGGTGATAATTTTGATCTTATCTATTTTTAATTTGATTTCCTCTCTTTCGGTTGTCCTGGTGTCCTACCTGCTTATCTTCCTAGCCATTCTCAGGATGAACTCCACAGAGGGCAGGCACAAGGCCTTCTCCACCTGTGGGTCCCATCTGACCGTGGTCACAATGTTCTATGGGACTTTGATATTTATGTACCTGCAGCCTAACTCCAGTCACTCCTTTGACTCTGATAAAGTGGCTTCCATAATTTACACCTTGGTCATCCCCATGCTGAATCCATTGATCTATAGCTTGAGAAACAGAAATGTAAAATACGCTCTTCATAGGACGTGGAAAAATATGTGTGAATATTGTTTTTGATGTTGCATACAATGTAAGTCACACAATACCATTGCTTTCCTCCATAGATGATCTCCATTTATCTTCAAATTTTGGGTTTTTTGGTACTACTTAAACTTTCCTGTGTTATAAATGCATCAGTGAATGAAACATAAAAAAAAAAACTGTGCTTCTTTGAGATAGAGAGATCAATGACAGCATAACATTCAATGAACTTTCCTAGTACATTAAAATGATGTGGCTCTCAATAAAGTTGGTATGCTGTATGGGAGTGTAAAACTGTGGTGGACACAGAAGATGAGTAAGAAGCCTTTTTTGTTCGTTGAGGTCCTGGTGATTGATCCCAGGGCGTTCACACTAAGCTACATCCCTAGTATGCAGGGTTTTACTTATTTTTTTATGTACTGAACACAGGTTATTGAGCAGGGTTTAATTTGTTCAGATGGGACATGAACTTATATTTTTCCAGTGTCAGTCTCTCATTGTGCAAATTTTTTATGGCATTTTCAATATTACAGTAAACTTCTGGGTCATGTATGATTTCATGTCTTTGCTTCCTTTTTTGTGTATGTGTGTGAACATAGCTTTTTAGGCTACACATACTAAAATGTGGTTGTTTTTAAATCCAGCTCAATTGGATTTTCAAAACGTTAATAGTAGGTGTAGGCACTAACATTTTAAATAGGTTCCAATTACTGAATGTAAGAATAAGGCTTACTACCGTGTTTAACCACAGAATTTTAGGTAGATCGATGGAGACCACTACAAAGCAGCTATGAGAAGGATTTAAACTTATTCAACTGTATTTCTATATTTATTTGTGAGTCTGTCCCAGGATAATGTCCCTGGTCTGGAGATGGGCAGTGGATTCATAGTAAGTGAACCTCTATGAATAACTGGTCCTAGATGGGACCTGTAGTGGCCTGTGATGCTGACCCCTCAAAAGACAAGGTAAGGCCACAGCTGAGGATGCCTGACTCCAACCCCAATTAACTAGACAGAGACTGTAGCTGCAGGCTCCACACTCCTGCAATAAATGCCAACCTAGAGATAAAATTGTTCTCCTGATTGGTATAATTTAGCACTTGGGAAAGTCATTGATCCAACTCCCAAGGTTCTTCTGAGTTTCCCATGCTTTATACTTTAACCTCATCCTGTGTTTGAGAAGTCAATAAATATGGGCCACCCAGAGAAGTTCTTGGTCTCCACTGCCAGAGAATCTTGAATTCTGCTAGAGGGTTTTGATTCGCCTGGAGCCCTAAAGTCACGCCATTTGTCTCTTCTATTTCAGCCTTCACTGCCCACGTGGTTGGGAGATTGTAGGCCTGATGAGTCTGTGATACCAGATATTGAATAATGTTCTTTTTAGAGTAAAATAGTCTTAGCTGAAAACCACAGATCCACCTCTATATTTATGTCAATTTATCTGTATCATCACTTGTAAAAGAGGAAGTTTTACTTTCAAA
>RJWM01037545.1:0-17357 GCA_004363535.1 Dasyprocta punctata | reverse complement strand
AGGCACTTCCAGCCCCACATCCCAGTTCTGCAGTTAGAGGGTGGTGACCAGGCCCCACACCGCCATGGGGATCCCACCTCGCTGCTGCTCCTCCAGCGGACTCTGCAGAAACAGAGAGTCAACAAGTGAGGGGGGTGGGGGCGGCAGGAGCAAGTAGGTGACACACATCCCGCAGCCACCTGGTCTAAGACAGCGCTCGAAACACAGGGTTGTTGTTTTTCTTTGGGTACGGGGAATCAAACTCAGGGCCTTGCACTTGCCAGGCAGGTGCCGTGCCACTGACCCACATTCCCGGCAAGCACTCGAATCAGCAACTGCTCTTCGGGGTGCGGTCACTGAGCCACCCCAACACTGAACCGGGGGCCATGGGTCTCAGCTAGACTGAGTGGGGTTTCCGTTCACGCTACAGCTTGGTTCTGGAATGTTCTCCCAAAGGCCCATGTGTTAAAAGCTTGTTCCCCAGCCAGGTATCACTGGGAGGTGGTGGAGCCCTTGAGAGTGGGGCCTTGTGGGAGGTTTTAGGTCAGTAGGGGTGAGGCCGTTTAGGCACTGGGGAAGGGATGGTGGGAATCCGGCCTCTTCTTTTTTTTTTTTTTTTTGTGGTACCAGGGATCAAACTCACAGCCTCGTGCCTGCCAGACAGGCGCTTAAGCCACTGAGCTAAACTCCCAGCCCTAGCTTTTGTTTTGTTTTGTTTTGTTTTTTTGAGGCAGGGTCGCACTATGTACCTCAGGCCAGCCTTGCGCTCTCATTGTAACCCAAGCCGGTATCGAACTCACAATGCTCCTCCTACCTCAGCCTCCCAAGAGTGCTGGGATTCCGGCCTCTTTTTGTTTTTCATTCGTGGCCAGCAGGCGAACAGTTTCTTCTACTCATTATGATGTGCCAACTTACCCTGTGCCCCAAAGTGACAAACTCCCCAAACTGTAAGCTACATGACTCTTCCCTTTTAAAAAGTTAATTAGAGCCAGGCGTGGTGGTGCACGCCTATAATCCCAGCACTCTGGAGGCTAAGGCAGGAGAAACATTACCAGTTCAACAGTCTGGGCTACAAAGTGAGCTCAAGGCCAGCCTGAACTGCATAGCGAGACCCTGTCTCAAAAAGACAATAAATAAATAACTACTTAAGTACCACAGGCATTTTGTTATAGTAACGGAAAGTGAACAGTTTGACTCTGCAACTACAACTGGCATGCAGACAAGTAGAAGATCGCGTTTTTTTTTTGTTTGTTTTTTGGTACCGGGGATCGAACTCACAACCTTGCGTTTGCCAGGCAGGCGCTGTGCTGCTGAGCTACATCCCTAGCCAAGTACAAGATCATTTATGCTAGGGAGCAAACGGCCTCTGGAGCAGCTCAACCTTGCTGCCACTCCGTGGGCAAGGGCTTCGCAGAGGGCTGGAGTTAACTGCAGGAGAAGTGAGATGTAGGTGTGCTGGGGTAAGGCTTCATTCTGTCTAGGGCAATCACATCCCTCTGCTGAGGAATGCAGAGATGAAGAACTGAGAAGAGGCCAAGAACTAAGAAACGGAAGCCAAGTACATGGGTAACCAGTTAGTAGCTTCAGATCAGGAACATGTTGACCCTCTCCAGATGTGTGAAAGAAAGAAACTCAAAGGCCTGATCTCCAGGGCTGTTTCGGTTTTGTTTTTGCTTTGCTGTGGTGCTAGGGATCGAACCCAGGGCCCTGTGTAGACTTAGGCACACACTCTACCACTAAGCCACAGCCCTGACCCTCCAATATTCTTTCTTTTTGCTTCCAAAACCATATGCATCACAGGCATCTCTAGCTCTACCAGCCTCACTAACTGCTCACTAGAACCTCTGAGAGTCGGTCTGCAAGGCGGATCCAGTTCTCACTGGCACTGGGAGGTGACAGCTGATGTCTGCTGGGACAGAGTCCAGAGGCCAGGCCGGGATGGGAGGGGAGGGGAAGGTCCAACTGCACAGTCAGGCACAAGGGCCAACTCAAAGATGGCTCATGCATCCAGTTACAAGCACAGTGGCATTCCCAAGGCTTCCCAGGCCTGCAGTGGGGAAACTTACAAGTGGCTCCCTAGGGTCCCAAAGAGCAGACTGCTGCTGCCAGACACCGGGGCACGAGATCTTCTGGGCACTGCTCAGGCGGTGGGGGGTGGTGGTGGTGGTGGTGGTGATCACCTCTGCTTTCCAGGTGGCTCCGGACCGACTACTCCAGGGAACCACCCGAGTCACTCAAAGAATCTGCTTCTCCGGGACAGCCCCGCATGTGGCGCTGCGCCCGCCTCGACGGAAGGCAGGGCCCCGCTGCGGGGAGGCAGGCCTGGCTGGCAGGGGAGCCCTGGATTCTTGGCTTTGTCCGCCTGTGCTACACCAGCTCCCTCCCAAGATTTACTGAAAACTTTCAATGATTTCAAATTAAAGCTGAAGTAAACATTGCTTTCATTTTGCTGAATTTAGGAAGGGAATGAGAAATGAAAGGAATATTTATCATGTGCCAAGGCACAGCTCATAAGTATAAAACATGATCGATTCCTCACTCTAATCTGGGGATCAAAGTATGGCTGATCTGTAAGCAGTGGAGAACATAGGCTCAAGAAGGTAAACGCTCTGCTGATGGGCGTGAACATGAGCACTCAGTTCCCCCAGGTTTTCAGGGTGGGACAACACAAAGAAGGGGTCCGGGCTCCTCTAGGGGTGAGCGGGTGGCTCAGTGGTACAGGGTTTGATCTCGGTACTGTGCAAAACAATGACAAAAAAGGACTCCGTCTGATGCAGACTCAAAAGGATTCCCATCCCATCGAGAAATCAAGTAGCTAAGGACCAATCTGAGTGAACGCTGGATTGCCAAAGTTTTAATTCTCTATTCCTCTGGTGGACAGAAAGAGCCCCAGAAGCAGAGCTCAGATTGGTCAACTGGGACCCCGGACCGAGCACAACCTCTGGCCTGGTACAGAAGCAAAGCTCACTAGGGCATCTCTAAACCGCGTCACTTCGTCACGCCTGACTGATGCAGGCCTGTCACCCAAAAAGGTCCCACGGTAATGTCCGGCTACTGAATGAATCTTAAGTACCCCAAAAGAGAGGATGGGAGAAGGTGGGATCGTCCTGACATGACTGATCTTGGGGTTTTCTGGTTTTTGTTTTGGTACCGGGGATCGAATTCACAACCTGGTGCTTGCCACGCAGGCGCTGTGCCACTGAGCTACACCCCCAGCTCGAGCTTGGTTTTAACTGCAGCAGACAAGTTGCTTCCACTGCCACTCAGTCACCCTGTTCGGACGAACCCGCCCACCCTGACTGGCATACTTCAGACTAATTTGGCAACTTCCCCGTGACTCGCTTTCACCCCAAAACATGCAAAAGTCAAGCCTCACATCTGTAAAACAAGGATTCCGAGCAGCCCAGGCCTCCTGGCACCAATTCCAGAGGAGGTGAGTGGCACACACCCCATTCCAACACACCTGCAGAGAGCGCAGGGACACACGTGCTGTCTGGGATCCTGGGGACTGCCACCTCACCGTCTTCTCATTCTACTGATTAATGAATTCTTCAAAGCCCCTAGGAACAGCTCCTTCCTTCTCTGTCGACAGATGCGACCTGCAGCCCTGCAGGTGCGCACAGCAGCTTCCCCAGAGACCCTGCAGCTGGCTCCCTTTCCGTCTCTCAGACAGCAGCAGCCAGGGACGGGGTTCACAGCCCCACCTGCCAGGGTGGAGAGGTCCTCCGTGAGCAGCGAAGGGAGGAACACGTTTCCTCGGTTTTCACACCGCAGGACCAGCAAAGGTATTTGCCCTGCCGACACCCAGAGGACCGCACAGCCAGCATGTGCTTACTGTCCCCTCTCCCAAGGGCTCATTCCACAGAAGACGCGGCGTGTCAGGAGCAGCGGCTGGACCATGCGACCCCGGATCCCTCTCCACTTCTTCTAAGAGTATAAAGTCGACTATGCACACCAAATCTCCCAGTCCAAAAATGAATCGCAGAAAACCGGCAGAGGGGTTGGGTCTTTCTTCTTGTTCTCCCAAGGCAACGAGCTGATGGATTCTTGTCTTTCCAGGTCTGCCTCTGCCACCCCGGGCCAGTCACTCAACCTGTCCAGGCTTCAGTCCCCCGCTTGTTGGTGGGGGTGAAAGATCACCCGCGTCACAGGTGACAAAGGATGGAGTAGGCAGTGTGGTGAAGGGGCCTGCCCCCTCCTCTCTCAAATGCCACCCAAACCTAAGGAGTCACCAACACTGCCCTCTGTGGCACTCAGATTTTAGTAACTGGTGGCAGGTGGACACCAACTTCCTACTTCTGACCCCGCTAAGGTAGTTCTCATCCTGCTTGCGTGCGCAGTCTAGCTGGCTTATCTGGCCACACGTGGCTCTCTGCACATTTGAAATGTGGCTCCTGCAAACTGGGGCATGTCAGATGGAAAAAGTTGCGATTTTGTAAACCTAGTATGAAAAAAGAAGATGTTATTCATCTCATTACTTTTTTATATTGAGACTGGGTGTGTGACTCAGGGGAAGAGTATGTCCATAGCATTCATGAGGCCCCCTCAATTTTTTTTTTAAATTTTTTTGAGACAGGGTCTCACTATGCAGTTCAGACTGATCCTGAACTCACTATGTAGCCCAGGCTGGCCTCGAACTCATAACAATCCTCCTGCCTCAGCCTCCCAAGTGTTGGGATTCGAAGTATGTACCACCAAGCCCGGCTCAAATTTTCTTATATTGATTTCATGCTCAAATGACACAGAAAGGGTCTTGCCAAGTTGTTAGCTTGCCCAGGCTGGGCTCAAACTTGGGATCCTCCTGCTTTGGTCTCCCAGAGTGCTGGGATTACAGGTGTGCACCACAGAGCCCAGCTTCATGTTCTAGTTCTACTGCACGACAGAGCCTGAGGCAATCTCTGTGTCTCTGTGCACAGGTGTTCCTCTTTGTGCTCCTTCTGCAATGGGCTGGGTCCTTCCTACTGGGGCCCTACCTTCAGAAGCTGTCTCTTTCACCGGCCTTCTAGCTGGAGAATCCCATTTCTCTGAATTGCTAGAACATATCAGAGCCCTCTCCCAAGGCACTTAAGTCCCCCTGCATGGTTATTATGCTCTCTACTCACTTCTCACCCATGAAACTGCAGGCTTCCGCAGAGCAGGGTCTGAGCCCAACTGATCTGTCAACAACCCTAGCACCACCCGGCAGATGGTGGCACATTTGTTAACTGGATGGATAAATGAATAGAAGTATGCTCCTTTTCTGAAATGCTTAAGACTAGAAGTTTTCAGATTTTGAAATTTTTGGATTTTGGAATATTTGCATAGGGTCTGTCTACCAAAATCAGAAATGATCTGAAATCTAAACCTCTGAACACCTAACATGACATGAGTTTTTCAAATTTCAAATTTTCTGATTAGGGACATTCAACCTGTATTGATGCTCTTTAAGAACACAGTATAAAAAAAAAGAATACAGTATGATAGCTGGGCATGGTGGCACATGCCTATAATACCAGCACTCAGGGCTGAGGTAGGAGAATGGGAGGCTGAGGCAGGAGGATTGCTGTGAATTCGAGGCCCAGCCTAGGCAAAGTGAGTGAAAGGCCAGCATGATATGCATTGACACCCTGACTCAAAAAGACAAAAAAAAAAAAAAAAAAAAGTATCAGATAAAAACCACGGCTAGTACCTGTTGAACCACACTCTATTCCAAAGGATACCAAGTGTGAAAACTTTCTTAACATCTTGGCATCCCAAGAGCTGAGGAAGTGACACAAAAGCATGAATCGCTTTTAGATGGGAATTAAGACTTACTTAACAGCAATAGTTACTGCTCCCCAAAGTGACCAGTCTTTGCTCCATGTTGATTGAGGGCAGGACAAGTACTTTAATCAACATTTGAAATAAAGCAGCTCAGTTTACAAAATTTTAGTTGGCCCAAAAGAAATGCTATAATCATACCTTGGTACTGGGCTGCTTTGAAACTCATAGAAATTTGGTATTAGACACATTTTGATGTGAAAATTTTGTCCCAGTATCCCTGGTTTGTTAGGTACTCCACGTGTAAGCTAGAGCTTGTGGTGCTGACTGCCTTGCCACCCTTCCCAGCCAAAACAATTCGGGCTCCTGGCAGCTTCTGGAACCAATTAATGGTGAGTACCAAGGTACCACTGTCATTGTTTATTTTGAATCTCCACACAATAGTGTCCAGATATCCTTGCAGGTGAAAGGTAAATAAAGCATTAGCAAAATGTGAAGTGTTAACCTTATCACATCATCTAGGAAACCCTGCTGCTGAAGACAGGACACTACTGCAGTATCACACACTCCCGGAGTTCTGTACGCAAGTAGAAGGGCAGGAAAACCAAAGAGCATGGTTTCTTCAATGCAAGAGGTGGCAGGGCTTGGAAACACTTTCTGCTTAAGCAGATGCAACCTTGGAAGAAAACAAATATCTCAGCCCTCGTCTGGTATTCAATCCCCTCCAGCAAAACCAGAACCTTCTCTAAAGCTCTACATCTGGACTCCTACCCGTCCCTGGAGCGTTCAGCCCATTTACAGAGCTCTGGGGAAGACAAACACAAGACAAATTTCCCAAGAGGAAATTAAACTCATCTCAAGTGATGTGAACGAAGGTGGTGCTTTTCCGAACAAGGTGCCGGAATCAATTCTATCCGACTCCTTTTCCTCCCACACCAAGGGGCTCAAACTCCCGAGGAAGCTCTTTAACTAACAGCCATCTTGATGAAAGATTGAAAAAATGGAGGCCAGAAAACAGCCTTCGGAGACGCTGGCTGCTCAAGCCCCACGCTTACCCGGCAAACCTCCTCTACTTCGGGAGTCTTGTTTCAGGTCAACACCTCAAATAAACAAAAAACACACACTCCAAGCAAAACCCATAGATCTGCCTGCCTCCCCCAGGCCGGGTCTGCCTTCCGATGTTCCATTCAGTTTGCCTGCCCTCCGGAGTGACCAGGAACACAGCCAGCCCAGGCTTAGGGACGCCTGGGTGTACTCTAAAACTCTCCCGCAGGAGGAAGCACTAACATCTGCGGGCTCCTTCTCCACTTCTTCCTGTTCTTTCACTTGCTGTCCTAACGGTACCAAATGGAACTTTCTAACATCCTCCATGGCTAGAAGCCAAGGAAAAGCAGCACTCCAAGTCTGTCTACTCTGCAGCCAAAGAAAGGGATGCCCACTGTGGCCCAAGTCCCCACTGTGAAAATACTTCCAACATGGGCATTTCTAAGGGCTCGGGAAACGCAGGCAGTGAAAGTGCACGTGTTGGAGTGGCTCTCCATCCGGATGACCCTCGTTAAAAAGCTGACACCCAGCTATGACTAAGAGTAACAGCGACAGCTATTTCAAGGAGCTCATCACTGATCAGCACATAAACATTCCAGCTGGAGGCGGCGCGGCCCTCCCAGTCCCCAGACACCCGCACTGTGAGGGTCAGCGGCGGCCCTGGAGGTCTCCCAACCCACTGGGGGGAAATATGTAAACAAGCCATTAGGGAGGCAGGCAGGCCGGCCGCGGGGACAGATGCGGGGCGACGGCAGAGCCTGCGGGCCCTGGGTCACCGAAAAGGAAGGAGATGACCCGGGCGTGGGGTAATTAGCCAGACCGAGGCACGCCCCTGGGGGCCCGGCCGCTCAGCTTTTAAACAAGCCCCAGAGGGGAAAGCGGGAGCGGGGGCCAGCCGGGGAGCTCGGCCAGTTTCTGCTCCACAGTCTCAAGGAAAAGGTTCTCCGATTTACTTGGTATTCTAAAAAAAGCACCGGTCCGGAGGCGCAAAGGGCAGGGCACATCTGGGGAGGAAACAGTCACCTTAATTACCATGTCTAGAGAAAGTGTGATTTCATTACAGCCTCCAAAACTACCGCCCAAAGAAGGAAACCAGAGAAGTGTTTTCAATTTGAAAAAGAGCCTGGAAAGGCGAAGGTGAGGGACCAGCTCTCCCCGCGCACCGCACCCCTGGGCGCTGGGCTGCCTGCCTGCCTCGGAGAACCTGCAAAACCGACTCACTCGCCACCCCCACCCCGCTTTCAAACCCGCGGCCCCCACGACTCCCGAGAAGCTGCTGGAGGGGCGCCCCCGGCAGCCCCCGCCCAGGCTCGCTGCGGGTCGGTGGGCGCCGCCCCGGGACGCAGCTCCGGCCGCGACTCGGGGAAGACAGCGCGGCGCTCGGTTGCTCCACAAACATCTGTCAGTGCCAGTTCTGGGCCGGATCGGCGGTCCCAGGCCCCCGCCAGCGCAGGGAGCGCTCCGGGGCCCGCCCCTCCCCCCCGGCCGCCGCCCCCCTCCCCGGGGGTGGGGGGCTGACGAGTTCGGCGAGATCCTACAGAACTTGGGGTCCAAGAGAACTTTCTGTCCTTCCCCCACCTCAAGTCTCAGGGTGAGAAATGTGAAGGAAGGAGGGAGGCGGCGAGGCCGAGTTACGGAATTGCAGTTTGAGTTTAGGGGAGGGGGAGGGGAGGAGGAGGGGAAGGGGAAGGGGAGGGGAGGGGGAGGGGAGGGGATGCTAATGCGGCCGCCGTGTACCCGCGTGGGGTGAAACGGAACCAGATGCGGCTTCCACATCTGGGAAACGGGGGCGGGGTGGGGGAGAGAGGCACCGCAGAAACGCTTTTTAAATGAGCTAATAGCTGCTAGGGCCAGAAAAGAGCAGCAGCCCCCTCACCTCCATCCGCCCCAGAGGTGTCTCGCTGTCTCCTCTCTGAAACCCAAAACAACTTCCCTGTTAAGTGTGGGTTCTGGTCTCTCTGGCCGCCCCTGCGTAACGGGAGCTGGGAGCAGGGTTCTGGGTCGAGGATGCGAACCCGCGTCGCTGCCGACGGACCGCACCGGACAAAACCTAACCCTTCCCCCACCCCGGGAACCGGCTCCGAGCGGGCTGTCCCCGCCCCCACCCCGGCCCCGGGCTCCACAGCAGACGCCCCCCTTCCCCAAACTTCCGACCCGGCAGAACATCACCCCCTCTTGGAAAGCGCAGTCCCTGCCCGCTCCCCGCGAAGGCGGCTTCAGCCATTTGGTGACGACACCTCCTTCCAACCTACTCCGCGGCCGGCCGACCTCCCTCCGCCGCCTGCCCTCCTCCTGCGCCCACCCGGCCGCCCCGGCGAAGACCCCAGACTTTCCCGGAGGTGGGCACGCCTTGGATCCCAGCCTTTCGCGGTGCGCCAAAAGCTACCTGCTGGAGTGGGAGAACCTCGCCAGGGACAGGAGAGATGGAGTGGACTGGATCGCGAACACGCGCGCACACAGGCACACGCACACGCGCGCGCGCGCCCCACCTCGCCCTCCTCCCCAGTCCGGGGGAACCGCGGGCCTCCCCTCCCGCGGGCTCCCCGCGGCCCGCCGTCGCCCCGCCGGCTCCAGAGCGCTCGTTGGCGGAAAAGTTGGGCGGCGGGAGGAGCTGCGGGACCCGCGGAGGGGCGCGGGGGGAGGGGCGCGCGAGGCGGGGCGCGCAGCCGGGGGCTCCAGAGCTGGGGCCGCCCGGGACGCCGCGTCCGCCCGCCGGGAGCCGGGGCCGCGGCTCTTACCTCACTCGGCGCTGCGGTGCCGCCTCTGCAGAGCTCGCCGTGGCTCGGGCGGGTGGGCGGCTGCCGGAGTCCCCCGCTCCGGCCCGTAGCCCCCGGGCTCAATTCGGGTCTTCGCCGGGTCGCGAGAGCCCCGCGGCCGGTGCTCGACTCCCGGTGGCGCTCGGTGCTCGGCGCCTCCAGCCCGGGCGGGAACAATGGAGCCAAAGCTGGTGCCCCGGAGGCGGGGCGGGGGGAGGGCTCCCGTCCACCGCCCCGGGTCGGCGGACCTGGTGCCCCCTCTCCAGAAGCCGGCGGCGCAGCCTCACGCTCCTCGCAGACCCGGCTCCATCGCCGTGCGGGGCCCGGCGCCGCGGCGCCCCCGACTGCAGCCCTGTGCCGCGCGCCCTGCGGGGCGCCCCTCGGACCGGAGGGAAGTCCTCGGTGGCCGCCGCTCTTCCAGCTGCGGCTCGCGCTCCCGGCCGGGGAAGGCGAGGTCGCCGCAATGCGCTAAGCACAGTCCCTCCGGCCCGGACGCTGCCGCCCAGCCCCGGCACGACCCGGATTCCTCGGCGCGCTGCGGCTGGACCCGCGTCCCGGCTCCGCGCCCGCGCCCTCGCCCGCTGCCGAGGCCCCGCGCCGGTGCCCGCAGGAGCGCTCGGAGCGCTGTGCGCCGGCGAGGCGCAAGGGCTCGCTCTCCCTCACTCCCACCCCGCGCTAGTCCCACCTCCTCCTCCTCCCCCTGCAGCTGCCTGCTGGGCCTTGTAGTCCCCGAGAAGCCAGAGCCGGGCTGCCCGGCGCCCTCTTCTTCCCCTGCAGCCTCCGCTCGCGCGCTCCTGCCTCTCCATCCGAGCGCGGCAGGAGGGCGCCCGAACGTCAGGCCGCGGGCGCAGCAGCGATCTGCAGGGCGGGTGGGAAAAGACGCTAACCCGAGGCGGGCCGTGGCGGCAGGGACTGAGTGTGCCCCCGGGAAACGGTTTTCTCCCTATAAATCGCACTTTCCCCATCTCTGAAAGGGGGGTAATCCATACTTCGCACAGAGTCGAGGAGTAAATAAGGATTTGACACGTAGTTCACACTTGATAAATACAAGCCGGTTTTATTCTTGAGTAGGTCGGCCCCTCCGCAGACCCTTCCCCTGAGCTCATCTTTCTCCAGACACAGAATTTGGGTTTTGCAGTCAACCTTGCCACTCCCCTCGCCTAGTCTTCCCGGGGCTGGACCCTGCGAATTCTGCGGCGCCCTTCCGGGGCCCTGGGAGGCCGCAGCCTGCAGTAAACGTTTAGGAAGCAAAAAGAGTGGTAGGAGCTGAGCATCTTTTAGTTTGGAAATTAATCAGAGCCCACTCGAGGCACCCTCTGGTGTCCCGTGGAAGAGCGGCTAAGTGACTTCCCCGGATCGCACCACTGAGAGCTACCATCCAGTGCTTCTGTAATCCAGATGGACAGGAACTTTTTGGGGAACTTTTGAAAAATACAAATTATTAGGCCTGATCAGAAGCCAGGAGTGCAGCTGTCCCAGGAGAAAGCCAAGAATCTGTGTTTTTCTCTAGGGCTTCTCGGCGGCTGTGATATGAGGCCGGGCTGGGCGTCCTGGTGAACAGGCCACACGAGATATTCGTGTCACCACTCATGAACTTTTTTTTTTATATTTTTCCCACAACAAAGAAATGAACTTTTTGATTTTGGACAAGTCATGTACCTGACAGAATCAAGCCAGAAGTATCCATTTAGTGTCCTCCAGTAGGTTGTCATGAAAAACTCAACGAAGGATGTCAGCACCCCCAAAGTGGTCCAAAAATGCAAGTCACTGTGTGTCCAGGCTTGGTGACTGCAAGCTTGTGAACGTAGCAGTCTGGAAGGCTGAGGCAGGAGGATCAGGAAGATGGCAAGTTTGAGCCCAGCCTGGGCAACTTGCAACTTTGCAAGAAGATCCTGTCTCAAAATTATCAAAATTAAAAATGGGCAGTGTGAATAGCTCAGTAGAAAGGTCCTAGGCTCAATCCTCAGTACAAAGAAAAGAAAAAAAAATTACTACTGTATGTAAGTTACTGGTAGGGCCAGTACCCTCATCCCTACCCCACTTCAACTGGAAAAGTTGTGGGAGCTTGAATGGTGAGATTGGCCTACTTCATCCAAATTTAAGAAGAGTCTCAAATAATTCTCTATTTGACCAGCAGGTGAAAGAATAATGAATGACATACTAGACACTTCAGAAGTATTTGTGAGATGCCCTAGGTCCAACCATAGCACTGCAAAATCAATCAATCAATCAATCAATCAACCAGGGGGTATAGCTCAGGACAAGGTCTGTTTCAATTAACATTAAAAAAAAAAAAAAGAAAGAAAAAAACTAGACGTGAAGGCACATGCCTGTAATCCCAGCATTTGAGAGGCTGAGACAGGAGGACCACTGCAAGTTAGAGGCTGGTCTATGCTACATAGTGAGTGCTATGCAGTGCAGTAGCAAGGCCCTGCCTCAAGAAACCAAAAACAAACAAAAGTGTGTTTATTGGGCCAGGAATTTAGCTCAGCAGCACAAATGCCTGCCTGCCAAGCGTGAGGTTGTGTGTTCGATTCCCAGTACCAAAAAAAAAAAAAAAAAAAAAAAAGCGTGTTGTTGGGCTGGTGGCGCACGCCTTTAATCCCAGCACTTGGAAGCTGAGGTAGGTGGAGCATTGTGAGTTCGAGGCCAGTTTGGGCTACAACATGAGCAAGGCTGGCCTGAACTACATAGTGCGACCCTGTCTCAAAAAACCACTAGGGTCGGAAGTTTGGCTCAGTTGCTTAAGCACCTGCCTGGCAGGCATGAGGTTGTGAGTTCGATCCCCGGTACCGACCAAAAAAAAAGTGTGTTTATTGACTGGCCAAAGAGTAATAGTCAATAAAAATTTGCTGAACAAGTGAATAAATAAAAAACAGGAGCACATTTATGGAAAAATGAACCTCAAGCATTGTTCATAGGGATATCCCTTCGGAGTATATCCCTCTGCCCTTATCCCCTGCCCTTCAACCCTGTGGCTCCTTTATCTTCTCACTGAAGCTACCGACCCTCCTCCGCCTGTCCCAGCCACCACGGTCCCCAGACGCCCCTGCCTGCATATGTAGCACTGTCTTGCTTGTCACCCTCTTTACTCATTGCCCTTTCTCTTCATCTAGCTTCTAAACTATTCTAACTGCAGGACCCCATTCGTGCTGAGGACTGCTCAGGAGGGGCTTCACGAACATACACGTGTTGTTGTTGGAGTTGGCAAGTGCCCAGTGCCCTCCCTCATCAGAATTCTACTCCAGCTCTGGGAGCACTGTGGCTCAGTGGTGGGGCACTTGCCTATCGTGTGTGAGGCCCTAGTCCACCAATAAAGCCGCCCCCAGAAGCCGAAAGTGGAGGCACAAGCCGGGCGTGGTGGCGCACGCCTTTAATCCCAGCACTCGGGAGGCTGAGGTAGGAGGAGCGTTGTGAGTTCGAGGCTGGCTTGGGCTACAACGGGAGTGCAACGCCAGCCTGAGCTACATAGTCCGACCCTGCTTCAAAAGACTAGGGCCGGGAATTTGGCTCAGTGGCTTAAGTGCCTGCCTGGCAGGCATGAGGTTGTGAGTTTGATCCCCAGTGCCACAAAAAAGAGTAAATAAATAAATAAAGTAGAGACACATTCTCACCTGTCTTTGATCTTTTTTTTTTTTTTTTTTGTCTTTTTGAGACAGGGTCTTGCTGTGCAGTTCAGGCTGGCCTTGGGCTGGTCTCAAACTCTGCAATGATCCTCCTGCCTCAGCCTCCCGAGTGCTGGGATTACAGGCGTGTGCCACCACACCCGGCTTTGTCTTTGATTTAAATAGAAAGAGAAACATCTGAATTTGTGCCTGTTCGGTGTGGAGGGACACAGGTCCACAGCTAACAAAGTGCTCTAGACATTGAGATTTAGCAAGTGGCCACTTGCCAGCCCTCCCGCAGCCCGCTCTCTGAGAAATGGGATGGAGACGGTGAGGGACCCACGGAACTCAGGGGCCGCTCACCCATCCAGCCTCCACTCCTAAGGGATCGAGACTCAGTAGCTTGTATCTTCCCAGCCACCTCCTCTTCTGTACCCATCCCCAGCCCTTGCTCTTGCTGAAATGCAAACCCTCCACTTGGGAAGGAGCCCAGGGCAGGGCAGGAAAGGAGCCCAGGGCAGCTCTGAGCCCCTCCGGGCGAGAGGGCCCGTCTCAGCTCTGCCTGCCTCGGTCCTGCTCCCGGGAGCCCTGGCACCTCGGCTCCCGACACAGAGATGTAATCTTCCCTCTGAGATAACAAAGAGCCGGGGGTCAGGAGGGTTTGTAGGCCCCTTGCCCTGCTAAAGAGCTGTGAGAGCAGACAAAGGCGCCAAAGCTCAGGACCTGGTGACTGGCCGGGGCCTGCTGCCTCCGGGTCTGTGCGGGGAGACCCCTGCCCAATGAGATGGGGGGAAAGCCCGGCGCGCTCGCTTTATCTGGGCATGCTCCCGGAGCCGAACCGTGTTCTCAGAGTTGAGTCTCCTCCCCTGCTCCCCGCAGGCTCCCCCCAGAGCTGCCCACTCCTCCCAGTTTGGCCTTTTGGGCTCTTGCGTGCCCACTGGGCAGCAGCCCCGCGCTTCCCGTCAGAACTGCAGGGGTGCTGCCCCCTGTTTATGAGTGAAATGCGGAGAGAGGCGGCATCGTCCTAGGCAAGGCTGGAGTCCATTATGGCCCAGCCCAGGGTGCAGGACCCCTTCCCCGCTGTCCACAGCCGAGTCTTCATCCGAGAGCTGATTTCGGAAGGGATTCGGGAGGAGGGAGCCGTCTGGGCCTTCCCCCCAGCGTGGGTGTTCACAGGTCCCCGGGAGCAGGTGGGCCGCCAAGCCTTTTGCCCCAGGCCCCTGGAGTCAGGGAGCAGCAGCAGCCAGTTACCATCTGGCCACCATTTGGTGACCCCTGGCTGTTCCCAGTGCAGCTTCAGCAAGTCGGGAAGGGAGGGTCTTGTTTGGCTTGGTGTTTGTGTGCACTCCCACTTTCCCGCCACCTGGGGTGGGGACAGGGCGGGGGGGGGGGCGCTCAAGGCCCGTCTGTCCCTGACTCCAAGATGGGTAGCAGAAGCACCGAAAGGACACCCAGAATCTGGAGGCAGATGTATTTACCCCTGCGGGCCCTCATCAGGTCACCCCCAGAGCACCAGGCCCTGCTCTGCGGTGGCCCGGGGCTTACGTGGGATACCAGGCAGGAAGTACCGAGGTGGCACGGCTGGTCCACGGGGGATCGGTTCACACGATGCGCATCATAGCATCACAGCGACCGGCTATGCATCACAGTGACCAGCCGTTTATAAGAGACAGGAGCCGCTGGAACTTGAACAGGAACTGTTCCCTGGGCAAGTGGGAAACTGAAGGCTACTGGCTGGGGGTGGGGAGGTGAAGGCATTTTCTGCTACAGCGCCACAGGCATCCACTGAGCTCTGCGGCAGGAAAGGTCCCTCGTGGGTGTCAGGCTGGGCCCGCGGTGGATCTGAAGATGGAAGAGACGAGGGCGCGGCTCCCGAGCTCACTGCCTAGTGGAGGAGCTGCCCTGGGGCAGCTGCAGGGTGTTGGGAGGGAAAATTAGGAAGGGTGAGGACTGAAGAGGGAGTGGGGCCTGGGTCTTGAAAGATAAAAGACATGTGAAAATCCGCAGACTCCTCTGGGTCATGGAGGAGAGCGAGGCTGGGGAGTGTATCTGCGCAGGGTTGGGGAGGTTAGGTGGACGTTGAAGCTTCCAAATTATTTTGCTCTGAAAGAATAAATTTAGGCTCTGAGATCAGTGTTTTCTTTAGCTCAGATCTTGCTTGTAGTTCACCTGGTCTTGAACTCACTTTGTAGCCCAGCAGTGATCCTCCTGCCTCAGCCTCCCAAGTGCTGGGATTATAGGTGTGCCCCCACCACACCCAGTTACTTCTTTCTGGCTCTGTGATTTTGGGCCGTTCCTTACCTCCATTTCTTTGCAGCGGTGAAGTCTGGTAACAGGAACTGTTCCTTACAGCACTGTTGGAAGGATTGAGTGCAGTGATGTATAGACCGCACAGGGCCTAGCACATTGTAGGTGCTCACCGCTAGTGTCTGCTTGTTCAGCCTGGAGCTTTCCTTTGGCCTGTATATCTCCTTTGAACCCTGTTTTCTAGGCATCTGTGTGGCTTTGCTGTCTCTGTCGCTTCTCTGGGCTGTGTGTCCCCCATATGGGGTACAGAAAGGGCTTGTTTTTCACACAGCCCCACACCCTTGCTGCACCCCAGGCTCAGCAGGCCTTTTCCTTAAAGCTTTTACTGGAAGACGAGGTCTGAGACCCTAGGCACACCCAGGGAGAAGCTCAGAGGCTTGGACCCTCACCTGGTCCTTAGGCTGCGGCCCCTGCTTTAGGTGTCGGACGCGCTGCAGAGTCCTGACCGAAAACAAGCTGGCCTTTCGCCTCTGCTTTCCTTCAGGGTCCTGCGGACTCTTCTCTTCCTGAGCCCAACTTAAAGCTCTCACAGTTAAAGCCCCTCAGCTGAGGCTGGAGACTGAGAGACAAAGAAGGCCGCAGAATGGTGAACAATTTGCATTTCTGAGGATGCCTCAGGAGTGCGGGACCCAGTTTCTTAGGCATCTGCCTAAGGCAAAGGTCAAAGTTCCGGGGTCTGGGGGCCAGGGCTATAGCACAGTGGTACAGCATCTACCTGGCAAGCTCAAGGTTTTCAGTTTGATTCCCAGTACAAAAAAAAAAAAAAAAAAAGCCGGGTGTGGGGGCGCATGCGTTTAATCCCAGCACTTGGGAGGCTGAGGTTGAAGGAGCGTTGTGAGTTCGAGGCCCGCTAGGGCTGGCCTGAGCTACACAGTGCAACACTACCTCAAAAAACCAGGGCCAGGAGTTTGGCTCAGTGACTTAAGCGCCTGTCTGACAGGCGAGAGGTTGTGAGTTCAATCCCCGGTGCTGCAAAAAAAAAAAAAAAAAAAAAAAGGTTCAGGGTTTGACTTGGCTCCTCGAGGACTGAATTTGAAATGGATCCATCCAGGGGTGTGCTAACAGAGACCCCGATGGCTTCTCCTATGGTCAGGAGCTTTTGGAGAGGAGTAGAGATGGCGAAACTTTTAGAGACAGGGTATGCAGACTGCAACCCAAAACCTACTTATTTATAACAAAGCGCCAACAGCGCAATTAGACCTGAACACTGGGGTTTTAGTTTAGAAAAAAATAACTCATCCATTAAAAGCAAAACACAGTAACAGCTTTCAGTGACGCAAACAACCTGCTGCATTACCAGTGCCACAGGTTCACCACCACTGGGGTAGGGTCAGAGGGTGTTATGGATTACAAACTGGTGGTCAACTTGACACCAGTTGAATTGGTTCAGCTGGTGTTGAGTTAAAGATGCTCCACCTGAAGAAAGGTGCCAGCATAAATAGGGATGTGGAGAAGAAGAGCCGGGCGTTGTGGGTTCTTCCAAGAGTTGCTGTTGGAGCCGCTGGTTCTCCTGGAGGTGCTTGTCACGCTGGCTTCCCCAATGTGGATTCGGCCATTATCGTCGGAGGAGCTCGGGACCTCATCGGTGAGAGTGGCTGTGGTTCATGTTGCGAGAGCTCTGCTCCTCACACCGTGCATCGCTTCCTGGCTCTGGAGGGGAGGCTGTGTGCTGGAGAAGCTGGTCACGCTGGGCTTCCTGACCTGTGCTCAACTGTTCTCCATCGTTGGAGGAGCGCGGGACCTCGTCGCCGTTGGGGATGGCTGTGGTGCTCTTCAGGGCAGCCCCGCTTCTTCTTTTGAGCGTGACTTCTTGGCTCCTATGTAGAACCCTCAACCCACTGCACGGCTCCTTCACCCTGCTGGCATAGACTTTCTAGTTCCACCACTGACCTGTGGCCTTCCCAGCACAGAACCGTAAATAAACTGG
>RJWM01037544.1:0-17315 GCA_004363535.1 Dasyprocta punctata | reverse complement strand
ATATATATAGATGTATATATATAAATAAGAGAGGCATGAGGATCACAAGTTTAGTGATTTAGTGAGACCCTGTATCAAAATAAAAAGTAAAAAAAGGACAAGAGATGTGACTCAGTGTAAAAGCCTTGTGTTTAATGCCCCCCAAAAGAGGTGGCAAAGATGAAGAATATAAAATATTTATGTAAAATATAACGGCTGGTATCCAAAGTTAAACTTTTATCAAAGAGGTGGAAGCTAGAAATTGACATCAGACTAGTCCAGGGCAAAGCTCAGACGTCTGTCACAAAATATTTGTTTCCCAGTGAAAGAAGAAGCAAAGGTTTGAAGGAATTGCTCACCACTTAGCTTGTACTGGCATCTTTCCAAAAAACAAAAACCAAAACTAAACGAAACAAAAAAAAAAAAAAAAAATGAAACAAAGCAAACAAGCAGCTCTAAGACATGAAAAAATATCTTCAATCGCTTAGTAAAATAGACTAGAAACACACAATATGTTAGATGATGGGTGATAGTATACAAGTCAGAGACTGGGTAACCCTAGAGGATCTAGCTGTACACCAGCTGTGAGGTTGCCAGAGGAACAGAGAGGAAGGAAATGAAACTAATGAAACAAAAGTCTGACACGAGGATGCTGTACACAGTTCTCAGACATCCCGGGAGCAGGATGACCCTAGTGGATTTCTTCCAGGATTACCTGAAAATGAACCTCAGAATGAACCCCATTACTTGGAACCCCGGGATGTTTTTCCAGTTCAGGAAGTTGTTGTATCTTTTGCTAGCCTCTGAAGCTTCAGCTGGTGCAGTGCTCTTCGTCTTTGGCAGAGAAATCCACAGAGAAGGAAGCTAACTTGAGTTGCAATCGGTCAGCAGAGGACAGTAAGAGAAGCCAGCTAATTTATGATCACAGTTCCTATGGACGATTGTCTGAATTCTCTCTCTCTGTCTGTCTCTGTCTCTGTCTCTCTTTCTGTGTGTGTCTCTCCTTTCTTTTCTCTTTTCCTTCCTTTTTTACATATTTAGTCATTTAATTTTGTTTGTTTTGTTTTGTTTCCTGAGTCAGGGTCTCACTATGGGGTTTACACTGATCTCGTGCTCCCTGCGAAGCCCAGGTTGGACTCAAAGTCACAATGATCTTCCTGCCTCAGCCTCTCAAATCCTAGGGTCGCAAGCATGAATCATCACAATCCTTCTATTATTGTTATTATCATTATTATTAATTATTATTGCTATTGTGGTGTTAATAGGAGCTAGGGCTTTGCACATACTAGCAAGTCCTCTAAACTGAGATACATCCAGCCCCTCATTTTCTTCCTTTAAAATGAGAAAATAGCTTGATTGAACCAATCCTAATGATACAGATATCTATGCCATAAAGTGAACTTAGGAAATACAAAGTGGACATTTTCCCTTAATTCTCCATGCTCCACATTGCGTTTCTCCATCAAAATATTTTGAGGTGCATCTTTGTTTTCTGTCGGCAGCACGCATTTATTTGTAGTGGGAAAGACAAAAACGAGACCTTACTCGCACACGCGTATTGTTTTTGACGGCTTCTATTATCTGTATGTTTCACAGCTGAACGTGGTAAGCTACTCCAGCACGATGCTACGTGGTTTCCCTTTCCAGTGAGTTGAGGATCATTCTTGTCGGTGATCGAAGAAGCAACTTCCTCTTCTAGTTCCTTGTGCGCCTCTTGGGACCCGACGTTAATTATACAAACACGTCGACTCCTGTGTGCTCCTCTTCTGTGTAGATCCGCAAGCATGCACCTTATCGTTTATTCTTCAGCACGCACATCTCAGGAGAGACCAGTGACAAGACAGCTGGCTTCAAGCAGGACCCAGAGAATTCACGCTTCATGCCTGAGGTTGTAAGGTGCTTTGCATGAATTCTTCAGTACTGAAGAGTCCTGGAAAAGCTGTAATAAAGGGAATGTTTGCCACTTTTTCTCCCCGCGTGCAGGCTAGATCCTGCTACCTCTACCATCTCTGCAAAAAAGCAACGCTAACAGGTGGTTTTAGAGTGAAATTTTGCAGAACAAACACATTCTTCCTCTACAGATCCTACGTAGAAACTGTGAGTCCGTCTGACTCCTAATATTATGTCCTTTTTGTAACAGGCTGACTGCAAATGTTTATGTTTGCAGCCTAGAAATATACTCACTGGCTGTGGTATGTTGGTCTTCTTGGAGGAGAGTGGACACAAGTCCATTCCAGTAAATCAGCACTCCTGTCTGGTCTGATTCACCTGCTTGGAAAGACATTGCCTGGTCATTGTTAATGGGAGTCGATTTTAAAAGAGGTGGAGACACCAAATTAGCTTAACTCTTGGCCCTTCTGTCTCCCAGTTGGACAAGATGGAGTAGCAAGTGAGGTCCAAGTGCAAACGATGTCTCAGGTGATTTTCCTAGCACAGCCCAAAAGAAAGGAACAAGGCACGTGTGAATGTGGTGTAGAATGGAAAAGAAATTCATCTGATGGCCCATGAAGAAAAACGCAAGTGCAAGAGCTGTAGAAGCAAAATACTGAACAAGGAAAAGCAAACCCTTGTTGAGTTTCATTCAAAGGAGGGCACGGAATGGTCACGTTATCTGCCTTACTTTGGTCTCCTCTCCTACATAGTTTTCGCTGGTGGTAGTAGTACTCTTAATAAAATACATAAAATAGAAGGATTAAAAAAAAATCTGCAAATTCTATGTGCATCCAAAATGATCTGAAAAACTGAAGAAATTTTGTGTTGATAGTACTTTAGTATGTATGAGGTATGATGGGAAAAATACAGAATGTTTACATTTAAAAAAAAAATGGTACGGTAAACAGTCCCATGAATCACCCGCAAAATACCAGCTTTTGCTTTCAAAGATATTTATCATTCTTGCCACTTTCTCAAGAAGTTCTGGAAGTCCTCTTCGGTTTTTTGTTTGTTTGTTTGATTTTGGCTTTTTGAGATGGGGTCTCACTGTGCAGTTCAGGCTGACCTTCAGTTCACTTTGTAGCCCAGGCAGGTCTCAAACTCACAAAGATCCTCCTGCCTCAGCCTCCCAAGTGCTGGAATTATAGGTCTGCTCTACCATGCCCAGTTGGAAGTCCTCATTTTTGAGACTCTTTACTTGCGTGGTTGTGGCTGCCTCAGTGGACAGAAAACACTGACATTTTCTGGTCATTTGGAATTTGGAGAAGAGCCAGAAGTCACACGGTGCCAGGTCTGGTGTATAAGGTGGATTGGGACACAGAGTCCTGTGTTCAGAAGCCTGCCTCTCTGTGGGACGGCCCTGGGTAGGAGCATTCAGCATAGTTTTGATCTCATCTCATAAAAACACTCAGGAAAGAGGACTTCAGAGCTGCCACAGAGGGCGGCGAGGACGGTGGGATGAGTGTGTGCAAAGTGAGAGAGATGTATGACAAGGTCTCTTTTGCTGTGACACTTTTTTTTTTATGTAAACATTCCATTCACCATCTATTTCATTCACCCTGTGAATTTAGGGAGTGATTTCAAGACAAAGACATTCACCAGGCAAAGTCTGTTGTAAACTCTTCTTGCAACAGAATTTTAAGACAAGCAGCAACATATTCTTCTTCCCAGAGCAAAAACTCTGTGATTCCCTACATTCCCTCAAGAAATTGTTCTTTTACCCCCAGTCCTCAATGGCTCACATTTGACTTGATGATTATTTTTTTCCCCATATGATCTTTCGCTGAATATCTTGAAATCTCTTTGCTGTCATCTCTACTTCAAATATATCTCCCATGCAAGCTTTTCCATTTTTATAATGAGAGGCCTCTGTGGCTGTAAGTAATCATCATCATTATTACTATTTTAGCATTATAATTTGCTAAGCATACCTTGAGATTTCTTTGCTAAGTGGGGAATTATTGGGCGAAGTGGAAGTATCATTATCATTTTATTTGTTTGTTTGCTTGTTTTTCTGTTTTTTTTTTTTTGTTGTTGTTGTTGCTGTTGTTGTTTTTGAGGTGTTTGTTTGTTTGTTTGTTTGAGATAGGATCTCACGATGTGGTGCAGGCTGGTTTTGAACTTGCTCATGTAGCCCAGGTTGGCCTTAAACTCATGGTGATTTTCCTTCCTCAGCCTCTCAAGTGCTGAGATTACAGGCAGGCACCACCATGCTGCAGGTGAAAGAATCATTTTAAATAGATTTTACAGCGAGGAAGGCAATCAAACAAACAAATTGACAAGAACAACAATAAC
Source organism: Dasyprocta punctata (assembly GCA_004363535.1). NCBI lineage: Eukaryota > Metazoa > Chordata > Mammalia > Rodentia > Dasyproctidae > Dasyprocta > Dasyprocta punctata. Next base: position 13,109 of record RJWM01037544.1, on the reverse strand, counting down.
AACGACAGCAACAAAATGTATGACCTGCCCCTCTTTCTAGAAAGGAAATACGATAAAAAATTGGAAACCTGGATGAGGCACACCAACCCTTCCAAGTTCCACGGGATTTGCCAGAACTTCTACATCGTTGAGTTGTGTGAACATTGAGAGAGGGGGCCCCTGGGTACAGAGAATAAGTATAGGACGTGGTCACATTGTCCATGGGAGACAGCTGTCTGTGGTATTGGGTACGGGAATGAGAGGGTGGGTTAGCATCATGGAAGTCACATTTAGGTTGTACATCATAGGCATAGAATATGATAGAGTTTGGAGATTTCTCTCAGTGTATTTTGACATCACAGCGTGTCCCAGTAAAGGAGAACTCACTTTGGTGACTTGGGATAGAGCTCAACGTGAGAATTGACTTCCTCCAGCAGTCTGAGTGCTGGAGTGGATATTCTTTCCATTATATTAATTTCCCTAAATACAATAGTTCAAGGCTCTTGGAAGGACGAAGGAAAACCTGAGATATAATGGTATAGTCCACAAATGTTCCAATTCCTCTGATTTTTTTTTTCAACAAACACTGGTGTAGATAATAAAATGTGATACTGCAATCTAGCTTTTTCCTCAAAATCAGAGATACCAAAATTGACTATTCTTTTCATTTGCCCAGGATTGGAACAAAATGTCCAGAGTCTGTTTTAGACAGTAACTATCTTTTTTTTTAAACAAAGGAATTTTATTATTTACCGTTACTCCCTTAGAATCACCATTGTCTCAAATCCTGTAGCAAACTTTTATGAAGACATGGTAGAAATATTTTTCCCACTCTTATAATTAATATAAAACACAAAATGTTGCCCCTCCATTTTTTCTAATACATAAATACTTGAAATAACAGTTGTACCTTAAATATAAGTTTGAACTTTGAGTGTGCAAAGTGCACAGAATATATTCAGTTAAGATTATAAAATAGCTGGAGATTTAGCTCAGCGGTATAAGCACCTGCCTGCCAGGCATGAGGTTGTGAGTTCAATCCCTGGTACCAAAAAAAAAAAAAAAAAAAAGATAAAATAATTTCCTAGTTTAGAAGAACATAGCTAAAATTTATCTCAGTTTGAGCATCCTTATGTTAAAAGTTCAAATTCCGACATGTTCTGAAATATGCAATAGCTTCCTATGATAAAGGTAATCACTGTGTACTATAAACACATTCTAATAAAAAATGAAAATAAAATTAAAAATGTGAAAACTTTTCAGGTCAAAAATGAACAGAAAGTGGGACACATCATACCCGAACTTGTGTGGTAAGTAGCAGTCGAAGCACAAGTGTACAAAAAAATTATAGTATAAAATGACTTGTCAGTTATGTGTACATAGTGAGACTGAAAAACAAATGAATTTTTTTTTATTTGCACCTGGATCCCATGTCTTGGGTATTTTACTATGCAGAGGAAAATATTCCAATATCTAATAACATAAATAAATTGCAAATCTTTCTGGTACATTGGAAATTGTGGATACTGAATGCTGTATCTGAACCTAAAGGGTCCCACCAGAGTGCTTGATAAAATGGTAGCTTAAAGGCATGAAAGGCATGACTAAATATCCTAAGTTTTTCTCTTTTGGGGCATGCCAACAGCTAGAACAATGTCTAGCAAAGTGTGTGCGGTGAAGGAAATCGGCAGGGTGAATATGGCATGAAATGTACCCTAGAACTTCAAGGCAGCATAAATAAATAAAAGTATTACGTAGATTTAGATTATGTTCTTGACTAAACTGAAAATACTCTTTTAAATTGGCTTTTATTTTTCAAACTTTATAATTAATTAATTAATTTATTTGTTTATTGAGACTGGGTCTTGCTATGTCATTTAGACTGGCTTTGAACTCACTTTGCACCCCAGGCTGACCTGGAACTCACAGCAATCTTCCTGCCTTAGCCTCTTGAGTGCTCGGATTACAAGTGTGAGCCACCTTGCTTGGTCTTGCGTTTGTGTGATACAGTAGCAGAATCTTCCATTGCATACACGTCAGATGATAACATGTTTCAGATGGGGAACCCGCTGGGAATGGAATGGTGAGATTATTAAACTAACTGCTTATTTGACAGTGCCTGCACCTGGAAACCTTGATAGTCAGTAAGCCTTTTTGGCTGTTGTGTTTAATGTCACGTAATTGCTACTTCTTTGCAAAAACCCGTCTCCCCACACGGTAGGGTAACTCATGTTCTCTATCTTAGGCACTGGAAATTATGCACAGTATTTCCTGGACTCTGTCAGCTGTGTACTAAATCCTTCATCTTCCAAGTCTCATGTTCTGTGTGCGGAGACAGCCAGTGGTTTAGGATGTCACTTGGGCAAAAACGAGAGCCCTATATTTAATGATGCCAAATAAATATAGAATGCTAAGGAAAACAAAAAGAGATACCATGAGAAAAAAAAATGTAAAACATAAACTGTCATTCCATCGAATTCTTTAAGTACCCTGAATCTACTCTGGGTAGATTTAAGTATGTGGGAGGGTCTTGTAGGTAAAAATGTAGAGATGTAAGGCAGTGCTAGTAAGCTCAAGGCATGCCAAGACAAGGGTGACGCTTTTGCACTTGGATTTTGCATGCTTCACACTCTCCAAAATACATTTGCATTATGGATTTTTTTGTATTTTCTAAATTGTCTGTGGGGGATGTAAATCTGTAATAAACAGATATTTTACTAAAGAGTTGGTAACCATGTACATTCAGACTAAATGGTCTGGTTGCAAATGAAAACTACATTATTTTTCATTCAATTCACTTACCCCTCTATACTTCAGTTTCCTCATCTGTGAAATGAAATTTCTATTCTGAGGCTGGTATCAGGAGTAAGTGACTTAATTCCTGTAGCTTACTTAGAACACACTCTGAAGATTATTCTAAAGCCTTTCACTATCATACAAGGCCTTATTCTTTCCCTGATTGATTCAATATTTTTAAAACCTGAGCAATTTGTTTTAAAAGCTTTCCTACAACATATTTGGATTAGAACATTTTAAGGCTTAAAATAATTCAATATTCTTTAAATGATCAGGTCACCAGTTTTAAAGAAAATATGCTGGGTATTTGTTTTAAAAAGTATGTCTATAAACCAGGGGTGGTATGCATGCCTTTAATCCTAGGACTCAGTAGCTGAGGCAGGAGGATTGCAAATTGATGTGTAACCTGCACAATTTGGTGACTTAGCAGAGTCCCAGCTCAAAATGAAGAATCAAAAGAGGACTCAGGTTGCAACTTAGTGTAAAATGCCTGGGTTTGGCTGTTTTTATATAGTTATTAATTGCTTAACGATATTTCAGGATGCATATAAAACAGTGGTTCCTTAAGATTATGACGATGTGGAAAAATTCCTATTGCCTAGTATGTTTAGAGCAATTGTTATGTATATGAAGATGTTCAGATACACAAATACCATTGTGTGACAATTATCTACAGTTTCTATCACAGGCTACCTAGCTTTGTCAAGTAACAGCGCTAGTCTAGACCATATATCATACATGTATTCTGGGCTAGACCCTCCAGCTCTGTGTAAATACCCCAAACCTCTGGTGTTTATGCAATGACAAAACCTCCCAGGAATGTATTTTTTGCACTCTATCCTCGTCTTGAACCCATGCATTTCTGTGACTTGAAATACGTGGTTGTTTTTGAAAGACTTGAAATAAGAAGAAAACCCAGAGTTCACGCTCTGTGCATACATCATGCACATTACCAGAGGAAATAACTGTGTTTTTTTGGAAGTAATGCTAGCACAGGAAGAGATTAAAAAAATTGATTTGGCTGATTTTACTCTGCAAGCATAACAGCCCTTTTAATGTTTGTAATTAAGTGTGGTCCAATATTGCAGTTTCGAATGGGAAATTTTTAGGCTCATATACTGGGGTAGCAGAAATCTTTCTCACGGTTTACTCATTCTATGAAAGGGTAAACTAGAGTCCAAGCCCCTAATGTCTAGGATTTGGAATAAGAGGTGGGTGACATTTTCTTTCCAGCTGTGGCTCTCTGTGATTTATCTCAGTCTCTCTCCCCGAATCCTTGTCTAGTCTTTTTTAGAGCCAAGGCCTCCAAGAAGGATTCTTGAAGACGCTCCAGTAAGAAAGGACACCTGTCATTTTCAAGATTTCCTGTTCTTTGGCCAAATAGTGAAAGACAAACAATCTTTCCCCATGTTCCTAACCCTGCCCCAAGTTAGAGGACACACAGTTGTCTGTGGGTTTTCCCAGAGTGTGCACTGGAGGGTCATTTTACCCCAAAGCAGACTGGTAATGGATCTTTCCCTCTGTAGCCACCTCTTTATTTCTTAATTTTTATATTTGCAGGTGATTGCAATGTACAATGGTTTGGTTCTCCCTGGGGGGCCTGACCCGTGCACAAACCCCCTCTTCTTCCTCTCTTTTATTTCCCTTTTCTTTCTCCCCCACCCCTGTTCATATTCCTCTACGTATCATAGTGAGAATCTCTGAAGAGACATTTTCAATTTTACCTCCTTCTCTCAACCTAGATTTTTTTTTTAAAACAAGAAGAAGGCAGGTGAAATGAACATTTCAAAGAAGTTCTACAAAGGAGAAAAAAAAAAAAACAGTCCTGTTTTTTTTTTTTTGGCACCAGGGATTGAACTCACAACTTCGTGCCTGTCAGACAGGCGCTTAAGTCACTGAGCCAAACTCCCGGTAAAAACAGTCCTGTAGTTTGACCAACTTTGTTAGGTGCATTGGGTGTATGCATGTGTGATTCTGAGGATTCTGGAGGCTGCCCTGGCTTTGTGGGAGGAGACCCACTCAAAAGGTGTCCTGTGTTTCCCAAAAGTGCCTGTTCAGGCAACCCTCTCCTTAGTTTCCCACTGTTACTGTTTTGCAGACAATTGTAGTCTTAACTTTGTACATCTAACTTTCTGAATGAAAGATACTAGCACCCTTGTTTACCCAAGTGATCATTTAAGACTGTGCTTTAGCGGTTTTGGAATACGTGGTTATAAAAGGGTGTGAAGTTTTTCTCTTTCTTTCTTTCTTTCTTTCTTTCTTTCTTTCTTTCTTTCTTGCTTTCTTTCTTGCTTTCTTTCTTTCTTCCTTCCTTCCTTCCTTCCTTCCTTCCTTCACTTCTTCCTTCCTATCTTTCTCGCATCCTTCCTTTCTGATCCAATTTATGATCCTCCTGCCTCAGCCTCCCAGAGTGCTGGGATTAAAGTCTCCCGCACCACCACACCCTGTGGAAATGTTTTTTTATTGCTCCCTGAAGTACCTCTCTAATTCCTGTTTCTACCACCCTTTTAACTTTCCAGAGATTTCTCTCACTGCCCATGTAGTGTCTTAAAAATCTCCTCTCCCCCTGTTTAAAATCAAGTTCTCAGTTCCTCTCCAGTGTACAACTTGCAAAATAGCGGGGATATAGTCAAAGGCATACAGTTTCTGCAGCCTCCTGCCATCTGTAGCTGATTCCGCTGTACTTTTGCTGTCTTAAGAGTGGTCTCGCTTGGGAAGTAGTTTCAAATACCCAAAGACAGTCACACCGCTCGGTGACACCATTTGGAGCTTGTCAGTTCACATCAGGACAAAGGAAGACTTCCGTGTCTTGGATCTGCTGGGGCTGGTGAACGTGTCTCTTCTTCTCACCTTGCAAACAACCCTGCGAGTTTTCATCGATGGTAAATGAGGCACAGTCACCCAACCCGCTAAGTGCTCTGGCTTTCTATCTTCGAGGACCACCTTCTCCTTTTTCTCCCCCCACAGACTTCCAAAAGTCTTGGCTTACAGATGAAATTCAGGTCTTTGGAAAAATGGTTCCCTAATCATCAGAGGCCAAGCTGAGTATCAGGGACTAGTCTTCTCTTAGCAATGAGGGTACTATGACCAGCACTCACTGCCACCCATCATTGCTGGGCTTCTTGCCTACCCCGTGGGTTAGGGGATTAAAGGAGTTTGATCTGTTTTGTTGATTTCTTTTGGCAGCAATGGGGTTTGAATCTGAAGCCCTCACGAGTGCCAGTCAAGGGCTCTACCACTGGGTACCACGCTCAACACTTTTTTGTTTTATAAGGAGACAGGGTCTTGCTAAACTGCCCAGGCTGAGTTTGAACCTTGTGATTCTCTTGGGAGTGGCTGGGATTGCAGGAGTGCACCCCCGGGGTTCGCTCACTGTCCCAGGAGGCGGGACACAGGCGCAGTGCAGTGCGGATATCTGAGATTCTGCAGAATGCACGAACGAATGCATCTGGGTTTATATTCACAAAAGCTTAAAATGTAGAAAGTGGTGAAAATGAGGCTCTCTAAACTAATGCTTACTAAAATATTAGCATTGAATCTTTTAAGATGGCATTTCTATTACATGCTTATGTGTGTGTTTATATGAGTATGCATATATATGTACAGACATACTTCTGTTCATATGTATGCAGGTATGTATATATTTAATGGAAAATATAATCAAGAAAGAAGATAAAGTACATGCATATCTATAAATGTGTATATATAGTAGATATGCATTTGTGTATTATATGCACAGAGAAATGTGTATAGGTGTTTATTATATAAGCACAGCACACAAGCACATTTCTACACAGATGTGTCATATGTATATACATATATGGATATGCATTCATCTATGGGTTTATAAACTTAATGAAAATATTACCTTGAGGAATTTATTTATTTTTGGTACGGGGGATCGAACTCATAACCTTGCACCTACCAGGCAGGCACTTACACCACTGAGCTAACTCCCCGGCCCTATTTTTTGAGACAAGTTCTCCCTATGCAGTTGAGGCTGTTCTTGAACTCACTTTGTAGCCCAGGCTGGTGTCGAACTCACAACAATCCTCCTGCCTCAGCCTCCCGAGTGCTGGGATTAAAGGCGTGCACCACCGTGCCCGGCTATCTTGAGGAATTTAAAGAACATGAATATATATCTGTGTGTATGTGTAAAGCATACATATATGGTGTGTGTTTATATATGTGTACACACATAATTAATGGAAGTGTAACCATCAAGGGTATAAATTTCCATGGATATATGCTTATGTATAAAATATGCATGTATATTTTTGTATATATAGCACATTTCCATGTGCAGGCACACAAACATACATCCGTATCTGGACATACATAAACACTCACATACTGGCATATACTCATATATACATATATGTGTGTGTGTGTGTCTATTTGTGTGTACGTGCTTTCATTGTTTGATTGCTTGATCATTTCTTTCATGTTCAATCTTGGAATCTGAACAACTCCTTCAAAGATAATATGCACTATATTAACTACTTTAATTCACTACCATTTTTTACAATTCTGTATCATTTCTATCCTTTTATTTTTGTTTTATTTTTAAAATAAAAAATGCTAGGTTCAGTAGTTTAAAGTATATATTTATCTGCATATGCATAAAGTATATGCCTATGTGCAGACATATGTATATATGTACATATACACATTCTATTTTCATAGTGTATGTGTGCATATATATTTATGTATGCATGTATATATACATGTATGTACTGTGTATACACATATGGTATACATGCATACGCATACATAATACATGATGTATTAATATATGTGGATTATAATATGATATAATTCATACCTATCATGTTTATACATGTATGTGTATATCGATGTGTATATTCATATATGATATATATTGCATATATGGTATATGTGTGTGGCATAACGCATGCCTACAGTGCATGTGTGGTTACATATGTAGATGCACACACACAGCAGACACGCAGTTTGCCAAAATCACCATCACTGACACGGTAAAGGGGTCAGATATGCAGCGTACCCTGACATTCCTAGTTTGCTTTCTCTGACAGGAGTGGAGGTTTAACCTCTGAGTACTTGGCTTCCCAAGCTAGAGCCAACACACTCCTGGGGAAGACACCGGGCTCTGAGACGCACGAAGTTGTTCAGAGCCACCGCGTCCCGCGTTCTCCTCCCTCCTGACTCCTGTCGCTCGCTGTCAACGGCGAAGTGCGCAGGGGTCAGCACACCAGGGCTGCCATGACTGTCACGGAAGATGTGCGCGGCCAGCCAGCAAAGGGGACTCCGACTCCGGGATGGGCATCCCCACGGGGTGCCCACCGCTGCCTACTCGCGGAATGGGATGAGGGGGAATTCTTGCTGTCACTTGAAGATGAACTCACAGCGCGCTCTCTGTTTGAGAGCACTGAGTCATTTGCATATCAAACAACGCTGTCAGCACTGGCAGTGTGGGCAGTACTTCTTTATCATGCAGGAACCCACTGGTCAAATGAAGGCTAGTGCAACTGCCTCAAAAGTAGGGAAAAGAAGCAAAACAAAACAAAAAAAAAAAAACCTGTGCCCCAAGCCAAACTAAGAAATTCATTTTTCCTCCACTTGAGCGCCTCCACTTAAAGACTATGTCAGAAACCTCCATTTCACTCTCAGGTCAATAAAGTCATTCCCATAGAGAAAAAAATATATAATAAAAGCAAAATACACCACCTACAAAGAAAGAATGGACACATAATTATTTGCACAAAGCATTAGAAAATACTGTGATATTTTATTATTAAAAATGCTGCTGAAAAGTTTATACATATGTGTCCAGCCATATATATCTTCTATCAATACTTAAGGCAAAAATCAAAAAACAAAATCGCGAAATAATAACCCAACGGACCATTAAACCCTGCGTGCCTTTGAAGATCGAGAATAAAAGCCTAAGAAAGTATTTTTTTTCTTCTTTTTTTTCTTTTTTATAGATAGCAAGTATATTTTTTTTCTTCTCATAGAACTCTATGAAGTTTCTATAACCTCTTTCCATGTAGAAATAAGATATCCTTTAACGATGTAGTAAATTGCTTTTGATCATAATCCTCTGGAAAAGCTAAAATTATTCACTGAACAGAAACTCTGTGTCCTTATTCGAATGTCACCAGGCTGACAGATGCATGACTGTACATATTGCTAGCTGAAGACGAAACAGATACTGGAATTCACATTACAAACAATCGGAACCCGCGTAGATGGCAAAAACCACCCGGTCCCTCTGTGTGTTTTCTGTTTGCTGTTAAACCAGCTGGGAGGAGACATAGCTTGCAGGAAATGACTTGAAAAATAGCTTTAGGAGAAAACGATGAATTGGGGAAAACACATTTTATCCATGACATCTCTTTGTAAAAGGAAAGGACTGTGGCGTCTCCACAGGTCCTAAACTGGGCGCATCACAAGTCACGCGTTTATATACACGGAAAATGACTCTTGAACTGAAACCCACAAAAGCAACAGAACCGACTGAGTGATTTTCTGTATTTCTAAGAACTCTTTTTAACTTGCTTTTTTTCTCCCTAGAGGTCAAACACTTTTAGCTATCACTACAGTTTTATCATAGGAAACATTTTTTAATCATCAGACTTTGTTATTTTAGGGAAATAGGAGCAGCTGGACTGTTTTTATGCAAAAGTATCTACCTGGACCTTAGAGTCTAAAACTGGATTCCTGCAGTACCTAACATCCAGCCCAGACCTCAAGCTATCCGCAAACATCTTTGGTTACTGTTATTTGATAATGCAGTCATATTTGAAAGACAAAAATACAGCGTAACCATAACTGTACTGTATTCATTCCACCTTACAGCCCTCAAAACATCTCTTAGAGGAAAAACTAATAATAATAATAATAATAATAATAATAATAATAATAAAACCAATGAGACATTACAGGGGACTAATCTGAAGGTTGCCAATTTTTTTTTTTTTTTTTTTTGCAGCACCGGGGATTGAACTCACAACCTCGCGCCTGCCAGGGCAGGGGCTTAAGGCACTGAGCCAAACTCCCAGCCCTGTTTTTTTGAGGCAGGGTCGCACTATGTAACTCAGGCCGGCCTTGTGCTCGCGTTGTAGCCCAAGCCGGCCTCGAACTCACAACGCTCCTCCTACCTCAGTTTCCCGAGTGCTGGGATTAAAGGCGTGCGCCACCACGCCCGGCTTGAAGGTTGCCAATTTGAAGTGGGTGAGTTATTTTCACAGATTTCCTTGACCTAGTAGCTTTGCGAATGCTCCAGCAAACCCAGGCAAAGAATTTGTCTCCTAGTTGAGCTCTTTATTTTTATTTTTATTTTCTTTTTCTGCCTTTTCAATGGGCTGTCCCTTGATTGGTTATTGCTGCACAAACATGCCAAAAGTGATTATTTTCTGACAAGCGTATGTTTTATCCCATCAATGCTAGGAAGATTGTGGGTGTGTAGGGGGGAAGCGGCTTGCTAATAAATAAGCAAAAAGCACAGCTCGTCCAGGCTGCTTAGAGAGGCAGAGCAGGTAGCCCCTGAGGCAGCCCCTGCAGCTGTAGGGGTACACAAAGCCGGATTGATCTTGCCAGGCACAATCCCTCCAAAGACCGGCTTTCTTTCCTTTTTGGCAGCCTTCTAGGATGGGAAGGAACTCTTCCTAAATCTATTCAGAGGGCCACAATGACAGAATGAGACTTGTATTACGTTCCTCTTTTTTTTTTTTTTTTTCCTTTTCTCCCCCACCCCTCTCCTGGCGGGGCTGCGTGTCTGTGCCGGTCCCTTGAATTCGACAGGCATCCGTGAACATTCAACTCGGTATGATTTCAGGAAGGCTATGACCGCGCAAGAAAATCAGTTGAGAGAGAGAGAGAGAGTGAGAGAGAGAGAGAGAGAGAGTGAGAGAGAGAGAGAGAGGGACAGAAAAGAATAAATAAATAAAAACAACAGTCTGCCTAAGAATGCTTCTGTCTCATGCATTTGGGGCGACTCTAGAAGCGGACACACAGACAGGTCACACGGATGGTCCAGGAGGCTTCTACACGACGCCGCATCCTCTGCTGAATGGAACAAATTAGAAAAATCCCGCATCTTTTGTTGGTTTGCTTGTTGACTTTACCACAAATAATTAAGAACAAAAGCTGTGTTTTTGTGGCTGTTGTTGTTGTTGTTGTTTGCTTGGGAGAAAACAGAGGTGAAATGATTAATGTATATATAATATATATATATTTATATTTATATACATTCAGAACACAATGAAAAATCACAATCTTGCTAAAAGCTCTTTCAAACTGAAAACATCAATAAAAGCTTTTTTTCTTTCTTTTGTTCTCCCTCTATGTGTGTGTGTGTGTTGTTTGTTTAAACTCACAGCTATATACAATTTCTTTTTTTTTCATTTTTACAAAGTTTCTTAAATATAGTTCAGGCTGGCAAAACAGCTCTTTGCACAGAACGCTATAGGTTTTTTTTTTTTTTCCTTTATTTTTTCTGCATAGTCAAGTCTTTTATTTTAATGATAAAATTCTACTTTTTGCCTTCTCTCTGGATTACAACTCTTTATGTATGCTGGGTTAAAAAAATCAAAAAGAACCCATAGACACTCTCTTTCCTCAAGTCGAGCCATCCATTGTATGGCATGGAAAGAACTCATTATTATCTTTTTTTGCAATTGCAATTTTTTTTTAAATAAAAAAAAATCAGATGTCCCTTGCTGGGTTCCAGAAGTGAGAACTGCTAATCGTGAATGCTGGAAACCTTTTGCGTCTTTGAATGGAGGTGTTCTGGGGACGAGGGAGGTCTTTGGGGAGCGGTGAGAAATCTTAAAGCAGTCGTGTCAGAGAAATGTAGGCTTTTCACATTTTGTAGGGTGCGAAGTTGATCAAATAGTTCGGGAAAATGTCAAGGGGGAGGGTGGGTCTCAGGAAGCAAGATGACTTCTTGGTTTTTGTTTTGTCTTTTGTTTTTTGTTGTTCTGTTGTTGTTGTTGTTGTTTCAGATGGAGTTGTCATCCTAAATTGGTGAGATGAAAAGCTTTCCTAGTTCGGAGGATAATTTTTTTTGTTTTTTGTTATTTTTTTTTTTTTTTTTGTCTGTGTCTCTTGATGTCTTCTACAGGCGCTGAAGGAGACGAGAAAGGAGGAGAGGAGGAGAGAAGAAAGGGAGACGGGAACCGCAAAGCTATACTCGAGTGGTGGAGTGCCCGTGTGGTAGATTTGTACTGTTTTGCCCCCCGCTGAAGGTGTTAAACGTGTGCAAAGGCTGCATGCCCGTGAGTGTGTTGGGGATCATGGTGATGGTGTTCGGGGTCATGAGCGGGATGTCATCCGGGGACCTGCGCAGCGTGAGCGTGTAGTCCGGGGGGCAGGTGAGCCGCAGGGTGTCGTGGGCCTGCAGGCTCTCGCACTCGTGGTCATGCTCCAGCTGCTTCATCTGCAGGGACATGATCTCTTCGTTCTGGATGTGGGCGATGTCGTTGGTGGTGTTCCTCTGGGGACTGGGCCTCCTGTGGGTCTCATGGCGTCTCTTGTCCTTTTTGTAGTAGAGGGCAGCGAAAGCCAAGATGTTGAGGAACAGGAGGGAGGCTCCCACCGCGATGGTGACGCTCAGCTCGGTGGAGTAATCCCTTTTGGTTTCGATGAGGACCGTGGTGTCCTCCGGCCCCGTCTTGTGCAGATCCTTGGCGTGTTTCGGGTTGTTGGCCGGAGTGATGGCCGGGCGTTTGGTCGTTGGCCAGATCTTGGCCGGAGACCGCCGGGTCCCATAAGGGAAAGATGTCATGTCCGGCGGGGGGACCTTGGTGGTGGTGGAGACGTACTGGAAGATCTCGTTCAGGTTGTGCAGGTGGGGGACGAGTTCCAACCAGAAAGCCACTTTGGTGGCCCGGTAGTGATCCCGTACTCTGGGCTTCAGGCCGATGTGGAGATACAACTGGTCTTTGGGGTTGTACTTAGACCATGCCACTTCTTCAAAGCGGTTGGGTTTGGTGTGGATGAACTTGGTATCCTGGGGGACGGGTTGGTTGGGATCCCTAGGGTGGAAGACAAGAAAAAAGAATGAAAGAAATGAAGGTCAACAGGCTTTCGTATGGGACAAGGAAGACTCTGAATCCTGAGATGATCGGCATGCAGTTTGTTGCATTTTTCTGGATGAGCACAATATATATCCGAGCAGATACAGTCTGCTCTCATTCAATGAGCTCTACCATTTGGATTCTATTTTTCCCTGACGTATTCTTCTTACTAGACCCATTGATCAATGAGGTGATCCATTGACCCATGAGGCGACCCATTGACCCATGAGGCGACCCATTGACCCATGAGATGACCCACTGATCCATGAG
>RJWM01037543.1:0-17371 GCA_004363535.1 Dasyprocta punctata | reverse complement strand
GCTCTGATAAGCCCCTTGATTCTTCCTTCTCAGCCAGGAGGAGGTGAAGCGAAAGTGAAATCTTTCCAATGCACCGAATTAGCTGGAAAAAGGTGCAATCCAGTGCAAGAGCCAAATTCAATACAGACTTCCCTGCAAGGAAGCTCTGCCCCGCTTGGTGCCTGGTGCTGTGGTTGGGTAGCTGCTGGCTCTGCAGGCCCTGTGGGCAGGGGATGGGACCTGTCAGGCTGAACTGGGCCGCCCCACCCCCACCCGTGCCCATCCCCCACCTCCAGCCTGCACAGTGTAATTAAACCTCCAGAGCTGGAGGATTTGGGAGAAATACAACACTCCAGACTCCCGGCCCCTAGCCGCCTGCTGCTTGCTGGGGGACTTTGCTTTAGTTCCACTTGGCTTCCCAGGTAAACAAGCTTGGGAACCGCTAACAGGTGGGAGCAACATTCTCACCTTCCTCTTGCTCGTAATGAATCAGTTCACTTCATGAGAAGGTCATAACATCCCAAGGCTGAAAAACATACAACTGTAGCTAAAATTCAAGCTTGCCTAGGGATTCCTCCCTTTCCTCCCTCCTTTGTGGAATGTCCCCATTCTAAGACGCTGAAGTGTGTGTTTTGTTTCTTTTTCGTTTTTATTTTTATTAGTTCGCGCTTGCAGTACAGAATGATCACCCTTGTCCTGGGAAGTTGGTCCATGTACACAGCACGTCCTCATTGTTTGTCTATCCTCTTCCCCTCCACTCCCTCCCAGCTCCCCCGTCTGCTGGTCCTCTTCCCATTCCCCTCTTTCCAATCATCTGTTCTTTGCTCTGCAATTCATTTATACATTGAGTTTCTCATATAGGAGAAACCATGCAATATTTATACTTTCAATGTCTTATTTATCTCACTTAATATTATGGTCTAACGATCCATCCATTTTTCTGTGAATGACATGACTTCATTCTTCTGTTTGTCTTTTTGCTGTCATTTTGTTTTATGGTGAGCAAACTCGTGTAAGTGAAAGCCAGGCTGTTGTCATGATTGTGATGTATCAACGCTGTGGGTTCTCAGGAAAGTTGTTAATTTCTTTGGGTCTCAGCTTCCTTCCTGCAATGCTGATGTGACTCTAGGTTTCTGGGAACAGGTGAGTACATGAAAAGAGTGAATGGTAATAGCACTTTCTGAAGACTTGGATGGACCTAGCATCTTCCAAGCTCATCCTAGTTTGAACAGCACTTCTGAAACAGACACTTTTGAGACAGGAGATTAGAGCAGGGCAAAATGGACAAATAACTCAGTAAAATCTATCAAAAGTCACCAAAATGCATGGCTAAACATTTCCTAAAAAGAGAAGATGTGCACAAAACAAAGGATCCAGAAGTTCGGCAGGTGTTTAGCTGAGTACTGCGGACCAATCAGAAAAGTGCTAGTTTCAATCCTTCATTTGCATTGTGGGCACAACCAGCCAGGAGACAGTGTTCCCGACCCTTCATTTACATAAGGAAACCGGAAGAGACTTTCCATAGACAATGTAAGTCTGGGGCCAGCCCCTGTGAGACTTTGATGGGACAGCTGTCCCAGGGCCTTATCTGCATGAGAGGGAAGAACGGGAGAATAAAAGTGGAGGACGTGACCATGAAGGAAGGAAGTAGCAAGCTTTCCAAAGGACTGTGAGAACCACCAAACAGAGTTCTCTGTGATTCGCACTAATGAATATGCTTTAAGGTCTGTGTGTTCTGGGCCATCTCTAGCACATGAAGCAATGGCTGGAAATTGAGCAGACATCAGAGTTTTAAAATATCAAGCAAACACACGAACTCTGTCTCACACACACACACACACACACAAATTAAATAAGAGTAAGGAACGTGGGAGAGATGCTAACATTTATCCAACCCAGTTTTTCAGCTTAGAAGTTTGTCATGTTCACGGAACTTAGTGTGGGCAGGGGCCAATTGTTAAACAAATCATGAAATATAAAGTTCAAGGTGGACGCATGTGCGGGGTAGGGGTGAGTGTTTGGTGATTAGGATACTGAACCCATTCGAAAGCCACTCAGTGAGATTCATTATTACATTGCTGGATATCAACTTAGCAGAAGGGTAGACCTAGAGAGAGAGATTCCACGTTTCCTAAAGGTTCTGGGCAGGCACAGAGGGCACAGGGCACAGGTGCCCAGGAGTCTGGAGTGCGTTTCACATACACGGGGTAACTTTCTGCCCACAATATGTTGTCCTCCATCCCGGGTCCCCCTGTGTGTCCTGGTGGCTGAGGCTCTGTCCCTTGGTGGCAGCTGTAGACAGCCCCCCACTCAGACACCCTGCAGCGTGGTCACGAGAAGCAGTCACAAAGCCTCCTTTGGGTCCTGGGGCTTTTATCCACCTGTGGGTAGAGACTCGGGTAGATCTGGAGCTTCAGGAAGATGCCTATTCCAAGAGCCTCAGTTTTTCCACTCTTGAAACCTCAGCCTACAAAGTCATGAAGATATCCCATGGGAAGATGCCAGTAATGTCCCTGGTGGGGTGAGGTCTAAGGGGCTCCCCTGACCCTCAGCTCTCCCTCATCCTGTTCTAATTCCAGCTGATGAGATGGGGACTTGGCAAGGAGTCCCAGCCTCCGGGGATGAAATGCAAGGGTGTGCTACTAATCAGCAATAGCCTCAGCCTATTATATATATATATATATATATATATATTTTTTTTTTTTTTTACTTTATTTGAGACAAGTCTTTCTACATTGCCTAGGCTAAGCTTGAACTAGTGCCATTTGGAAACTGGGCTAGAATTTAAAGTAATGTAATCTGGTACTTGTTGCTGCTCAAAGGCCCCTGCCCAGGAAGGAGGGATATCATGCCATGGAGATATCTGTTGAATTTAGGGCATTTCTGGACTCTTGAGGAGGGGGTTTAAAGAATAACAATGGCAGACACAATCAACACTAGCAACATTCACATCTGGGGAGCTGTCGAAACCCCTTTGATCACTCAAAGATACATTTTAAAAGGAAAATATATATATAACTCAATCAATAATGGAAAGATAAAATGAAAATAGAGTCACTGAACCGACGCGAGGGAAGTGGTGGACTTGAATATCAGCCATGCCTGGTGTGATGTCCTTGGGGGCCTGGGCTCAGATGACCTTGAATGTCGAAGACCCAGCCCAGGACTTGGTGCAGCATAGGCATGCAATACACATGCACGCTCTGGTGGGTGATGCTCAGCCTGTGAGTGTAAGAAGAGGTGCTGCTTCGGAATCATCACGCGTGCACTGTAGCTGCCCCCGGTTCCCTTCTGCCCCAGCTGGGCAGCAAAATGTGGGCTTAGGGATTGGAGGAACAGCATGCATTGGTGGGAAGGAGGAAGCAGCAGACAGAAGCACGGGCTGGGTTCTTGTGCCTTCCACGCTGCAGAGGAAGGAGCCCATTGTGGCTGTGGGATTTATTATGGTGCTGGGAGAGACATGGAGGACCTCGGCTGACCTGTGAGCCTCTCTTTCTGTAGCCTTCATCTAGCCATTTCCTGTCACATTGTTTTCTGTGCTCCCTGGTCCTGTGCTAATGAGGACCTCTCCAGAATGACTGCTATGGTAATGATCTATGGAACTTACTATAGATAGCAATTAAACATGGTTAACGGCCAGAGTGAGCTGACACATTAAAAGTGCTAGAGGCTGAGATTTATGGCAACAGGGCTGCTGTCTCCTTGGTGTCTTGTGCAGCTTTCTATTTACTGCTTAGACAGTCTACTCTGAGCCTGGAATGATTTCTTGTTCTCCTCCAGCATCTCTCCAGTTTCCAGGCCACCCCAAATCATGTCAGCTTGATTGTCTTTGTTACATACATCTCATTGCCTGAGCTGAGCTCCAATTGAGACCCCTGTCAGTATTTCTGTGTGCAGAAAAGCCAGGTGCTGTCAAAGGAGTAATTTAGATGTAATGTGGGTGATGATGTTTATAAGGAAGACGATCTGATGACAAGAATTAACATTAAACACCCAACTCTCACAGTGGTAAACGTCAATGATTTCTGGACATAACAGACATCCCCCTGCTTCTGCAAAGGAGGCAAGGAGCCCAGTTTACTGGAGGCCTGCAGGCTCTGGGAAGCAACATCTCTGAAACCAGCACCCTTGCCTCTGGGGTGAGAGGTTACCAAGCCGGGTGGTCAGGACCCCACCCCTGCAGCTGGCAGGTAGGACTCAGCGACACACACCCTTTGCCAACATCTGTGTTTCCCTCCACAGTCACAGCTGAGGGGAAGGGAAGGTCTGACTTTATGATCTTGGGTCTCTCCCGAGAACCTACTGACTGAGTGTGGAAACAACGCTGATGATATCATATGTGACCCAACTCCCTGAGCATCTTTGCGGTGTCTTTTTCTCCTTCTTGTGGCCAAAACTGAACACTTTCTTGCCAGAGGGCACAGTTGAGGGTTTTGCATTGTAAGACCCAAAGCAGAAGTGTGCAGGGAAACACAGGATACATCAAGGGGCCGCTGGTGAGAGCCGGGATTTACTGCGCAGAGGCAGTGACAGAGGTGAGCCCTGTCCAGGATGAAAGCGTCGGACAAGGAGTTGGGGACGGCGTCTCTGAGAGGTGGGACGGTTGCTGGTTGAGGATGCTCTGTGGGTGTCGTTTGTGAGTTCTTTGAACAAGCACCCCACACGCACTCAGTGGCCACGGAAGGTGTGACATCACTGAGTGACAGTCGAGGGGACAGGGACAGAGTATGCTGGTGCCCGAGCTCACCTCAGAAGCCCTCTGGGTCTGTGTTGAGACATCAGCGAGGCAGGGGACTTGTCACAGGTTCTAGGGTGGACGGGGGAGCCCACTGCTTTTATTGATGTGGTCAGTTTGTGCAAACCCAGTGTCTTCCCAAGTGGAAGGGCCCGGGCTGAGGACAGACACTAGAATCCTAATGATGACATCCAACCGCCACGTCCCCGGGGTGGAAAGTATCTTAGGAACAGGGAAGCTGCCTCTGCTGGGGTGAGGTAGGGTTCCATCGTTTGAGTGCTGGTGCCCTCAAAGAGAACTCATAGGACATGTAGTGGTACACTCCTGTAATCCCTGCACTCTGGGAGGCTGAGACAGGAGGATCACAAGTTCCTGCCTGGCCTGAGCAATTAAGCAACTTTGTGAAATCTTGTTTCAAAATAAAAAAGAATAATTAAAAAAAAAAAAAGGAAGGGGAACTGGGGATGTACCTCAGGGTAAGGCCCTGGGTTCGATCACCTATGTGGCAAAATAAAAACAAAAATATAAACATTGTCTCTTTGAAACCAAAAGAAGGCTGGAAAAATTAAAAGCAGGTCACTGAACGTGCCGACAATCAGAAAATCGAGCAAGTCACCTACCTAAATATGCGTGGGAAGGGCTCGGACATCGGCATTGTTTGGGAAACAGAAGTGGCCCGTTGACAGTAAGGCTCTGGCAAGAGAGTTAAGAAGTCCAGACACAGCTCAGGCCTCTGCCGAACAGGTATAATCAGGGAAAACTGAGCCCCAGACTCAGCAGGATGGGACTTAAAGCCTTTGGAAATATTCTTGATTGGTGGTGAAGCCAAAGGGAAGGTGGAATAGAAAGTATTGGCCCTTTCTGAGAAGTTAAGGCAAGAGTTTCAGATAACAGATTTGGACTTGATTTCATTAGTGATGGCAGGTAGGGGTCCAACCTGGTACAGAAGATCTCTGGAATTCTCTAGAGAATCAAACGTGGGCCTCCTTCATCGGGTACTGGGCCATCAGGGATGGCACCCAGACCACAGGCTATTAAAAGGGAATTTGCTCTCACCTTACCCTAAACACCTGGAGTGACTTGGCCAGGACTCTCAAAGGTGAACCAATTACAGGCACGCATTCTGGACATGGAGTGGAGAAAACATCTCAGATCCATGTAATCCCTCTCAGTGCGTGGTCGGCTGGCTCCAAGGTAGGGCAGCATGGCAGAAGGGCCTGGTGGAAGATGGCTGCTCATGGCATGGTGGGCAGAAGCGAAGAGCAACAGGAAAAGCCAGGGAAGGAGAGGAAGAGAAGAAGAGAAGAATCCCGCAAGGTTACTAAGAGACTGAGTTGGATCATCTGGGCCCAAAGTCTGAGAAGTGATTTATAGTCAGACCCAAGTGCTTCTCCTAATTCCATGTTGGGATTGCAGTGGCCTTGGTCGCAGCCTGCTCTCCAATTGCAATTCCAGCCTCCAGTCTAGCCAGGCTGGCAGGCGAGTCCTCCATGCAGGGACCTACAGGGTGGCTGTGATGGGCGTATCATAAATGCCATTCCACTTTGCTTGGATTTCAGACATGAGAAAGATCTGAAGACCTGCCTCTTCCAACACCACCGGTGTGAAATTTACACATGTAAGCTCAGCTCACAGCCACTAGGCTGGAACACAGTCATGCAGCCACACCTAGCGGCATGGGGTGGGGGGTGGCCTATGATTCTGGTGGTCTGTGGCCAGTTACTTGCTGGGTCTGTTTGTTATGGCTTACTTCTAGATGTCCCCCAAGAGCCTCATGTGCTCATAGGCAGGGCTCTTGGAAGGTGATTGGATGATGGGGGCTTAGCACTGACTTGCTGCTAGGAGGCAGGGTCTGGTCAGAAAAGGCAGGTCATGGGGTGTGGCCTGGAGTGGTTTGTCTCCTTCCCTGGTTTTTCCTCTCTGCTTGCTGTCTCTGCTTCCTATCCGTCACACCATGAGCAGCTCTGCTCCGCTGGGCCCCTCTGCCAGGCTACCTTGCCTTGGAGCCAGCTGGCTGTGGGCTGAAACCTCTATAAACTGTGAGCCTAAATAAACCTCTCCTCCTGTACTTTGTGGGTGTTTGTTATTGTGTCAGTGATAAGAAACTGACTCAGACAGGGTCCCTACTGTGATTAAAAAGAAGGGACGTGCAGATTCGGGGAATCGAGTAGCAGTGTAGGCTGCAGGCACCTTCCCAGCCCAGAAGAGGGATTAAGTTAAATAATAAAAACTGCCATAAATAAAATAAGGAGCCAGGAAGTCCCACTGAGAACACTGCATTCCTTGAGTGAAACTTTACGTGAAAGCTTTGCAAGCTTTTATGGTAGCTGCCAAAAAAATACAGTACAGTCTTTCTACTGTCTTCTTTAAGCTATTTTTTTAAATTGTAAAAGCAATAATAATCTTTATATTTTATTTTGGAAAAAATTCAAAGATTGTAGATGGGTGAAACAAAGAATTGATTAATCATCACACCTCCAAAAGGTAATGACAGCAATTATGTTGGTTTAGATTCTTCCGGGGTTTTTGATAGATGGGCACATGCTCCTAGCTGCTCATCTATGTTTATGACAGAATCCTACAGCACAGACTGTTGTATAGCTATTTGTTTTCCATTAAGTAATTCCAGCAGTATCTTTCTTCTTGCCTACATCCTAAGGGTTATTTTTTTTTTCCCTCTGATGGCAGATAATCAAGGACGGAGAAGAAAGCGACCTCTGCACATGATTGCCGGGCACGCATGCGGAAGGACAGGAGGAATTCAGGAAGATTCAAGACGCTGGGAAGTGTGGGCTCCCCCCCGCCCACTCTGCCTCTGTTGCTCAGGACTAGTCTGACCCTGGGCTTCCCTGCAGTGCTGGTGACAATTTCTGAGACAGCAGAGTGGGCACAAAGGGACAATCCACTGGAAGGTACCTGGAGTCGCCACACACCCAAGTGGGCGAGAGGAAAGGCAGAGCACACTCATGCCCAGGCCCCGCAGCCTCCAGCTTCTGCTCAGGCCGCTGAAGCAGCGTCACCCCGCACCCCTCTGCTGCTTCCAAGGTGCTGCTTTTAGGGAACCTCATTCAAATCCAAATGCGTGTCATGGTCCTGCAAATTTGGGGGGCACTTGGGAAGAGTCCTCTTGTCTGAAGGTCACACACAGCCTCTCCATTTAGACTTCAATTTGAATTGCAAATGACGTGGCTCAAAGTCAGCTGCTCCTTGGGCCATAGATTTTTCATACCTAGGCGCCTGTGCACATACATGTGTGTGTGTGTGTGTGTGTGCGTGCATACATGTGTCAGTGGGAGAGAAGACGAAGCGGGTAGATTACCCAGCTCCAGGAACATTTTATTTGCTCCCAATCTGCATTAGTTAGCAAAGGACACTTTATGGCTGGCAAATGTTTCCCAGGGTCTCAGTGTGAACTGAAATGGTTCAAACACACACGTGTGCACACGCTCATATGCACCTCTGTCGTCCTCCATCCTGACATGATAGATAGCAGGCGTGACCCAGGGCCCTGAAGGTCACACCGCGCTGAGGAATCAATCTCGGGCTATTATTTCTCCGGATTCTCTAGGAGAGAGGCAGACTTCCCAGAAGCCTTAGCTCCTCACTCCTGATGCGGCTTCCCCCAGCCCTGCTCTGCAGGAGGCGAGGTCTTTGTTAGCCTCTGAGGGCAGCCGATGACTAAGAGCTGCAGAAGAATAAGGGAGGAGCCATGCAGCCCCAGCAGCCCCAGAGATGGGGCCACCACAGCCCACTGCCGGCAGTATCTGGTATTCTCTGCAGAGATTTTTCATGAGTGCCATACACTTGGAGAGAGAGAGAAAGCGGCAGACAGTCATCTGACAGTCATACTAGGAATCCATCAAGCTCAAATGGACAATGCACCATTTAAAAATTCTAGATAGCAAATAGCCATTAAAATTCCACATAGCCATGCTTTAGATTGGGCACGCTGTCCTTGCAAGGTCCCCGGGTTGTGGCTAACGCAGGCTTTGTGAATTCTCCTGTTTTCCCCATGCAGAGTCCTGTCTCAGCCCCCCTGACTCAGCTTGAAGGAGGCTGCTGAATAATGCATCACTCTGGAGAGAGGGAGAGGAGGAGAAAAGAACTCGACTGCAGGCTCAGCCCTGTGTGCGGGTGAAATCGCTACCCAGAGACCACAGGAAGATGGTGTCTACCGTGGAAATGGGGATGGGGCTGCGTTTGAGTTGCAGCCACAGGCAAGATGTGGTCTAGGTCTCTGGAGACTTTCACCTCTCTGTCTCTGTTCGGCACATGCAGCCCTGTCTGGGGACATCTCCTGTATTGGTGGAGCTACATCACAATGCTTTTATTTTCAGCGAGGTAGCTGGTGCTGCACCCTTCCTACAAATCTCAGGAAAAGACCTTTCTGGATGTTATTTTTTTCTTCTTCTTCTTTCTTTTTTCTTTTCCTTTGTAAACAAGCAGCCTCTATCTCTGAGGCACAGTTGGAGCTCTGAGCAGTGGCCTGACTTTCTAAGCTTCAACAATACAGAGGAACATGTGGAAATGTTCTATTTTGCAGCTCTGAAACCATGTGCACCAAATTTCTACCGGCCTGATCTTCGCGTTAGATAAAAGCAAGAGCCCGCGAGGCGGGGGTGCACACAGTGGAAATCCTGCATCGTATGCTATAATTTAATCATCGTGCACCGCAGAATTTCTTTGCATAAATTACGGTCACAGCGATAGCATCACTTGGACAAAGGGTGGCCTCAAATCGATTTGCCGCTCCCAGAGTCATTGGGGCTTTTCAAAGTGGAGAATGATTCTTTGGATGCCAGAAAGCTGATCATACCTGGGTCTCCCAGGGTGGGTGTCCATTGAGCTGCCCAGCCTGGCCTTGCATTTATTCAGCTGAGTTTTTGTCTTGACATTTGCTAACCGCGTGGTGATTATTTTCTAGGAATAAAGGGTTATTGGCAACTGCCACCCCCTAGTGTCTGGAAGAGAGGCGTTTGCAGGATTACCCTGTGTGAAAGAGGGTAGAGGTAGTCTTTTTATTACAAATACCTCCTCCTTCCTCTTTCCTCTCTCTCCTTTCCCCTTTCCCCTGGACAAACATGATTTTTAAATTCACCACATTTTTCATGCTTCAGAGTCTTCTGACATCTGGCCGAGAGCAGTCACTTTGTGCCCCAAGCAGTTCCGGGTCCCGGCCTCAGCCCTTCCAGAAGAGAATCTTTCTCAGGACCTCAGAGCCCATTTTGAAAGCCTTCCTATTGAAGGAGTGGTCAGCCAGCCATGCGGGTCTCATTGTGGGTGTCTCAGCACGTCCTGGACTGGCCTTTGAAAGGATGGGTTGGGAAGATTCTCAGGCCAGGAGCAGCTAATTTCCATCCCTGCAGCTTTATCTCACAAAGAACATTTGGTAGAAGGGAAAAGTGTAGCCTCTATGCCTGCTTCCAGTTGGGTTGACTGGCTGAAATGGAATATATTCGCATTTTCCCCCAAAATGAAGGATGATTTTAGTGCTAGAATCCTCAAAAAAGAATGATTGTTACTTGCATATATTGGATCATAGCATTGAATACCATTTAGTGGGAGAAACAAGGGTAGGATCATATGGTGAAAAATTAATGGAGTAGAAGCACACCATTGATATTCAATAAAACCCAGTGAATGAGTGAAAATACTTCAAATTGGCACTAGCATTCAAAAACGTAGTGATTATTAACAGATGCAGACCTGCGCTCCCTTTTGTAATCGCAGCAATAGAAAGACCTTATCCACAAACACATCACAATGAGGAGACTTAGCTATTTACCTTCATGGGCAAAGTGGTCACACTGTGTGTGCATGTGTGTAAATAAAGTGCGTGCCTGCCACAGGCCTGGGAGCTCAAGGGCTCTGCCTATATTTTATCTATGCAGCTGTGGCTCTAACTCAAAATACTTCATGCAATGATCCCCAAATACTACAGTTCAGAATTCTATTTCAGACACTTTAGTTTAAGCATTAAAGGGTTTCCACAGACTGTTCATATATGTAAGTAGGAAGTGCTGAATGTGAAAAACCAGTGAAGGTGGAGATACTTTGGAAAGGCAGGAAGTGTGAGCTCTTTGAATTTCTCAAGTTCTGTCTCACTGCTGGCCTTAGGACCTGAGAGCTAGGGGTGGTTCCATCTCCCCGTGGACTGAGTGAATGATCTTTCCCACTACTCTGCTGCCTTGTTGTTGTTGGAGAGAGATTCTTTAGCTGCGAAATGGGCAGCCAACCCTTCCTTGCTGGGTGGTAGCATCAAATGCCCTGTAGTAGGGGAAGCATGTGGCAGCACTCAGTGGGAATTTAACAATAGGAATTCTTTCTTGGCATTGTGTGTACATCCAGCACCCTAAAGTTCAGTGTAATAACTATTTGCATAGCATTTACCTTGTACCACGTACTGCAATCTAGAGATGTTTTAAAGTATATGGGAAGATGCAAAGACTATGTGCAAATATGGCACAATTTTATATGAAGGACTTGAACAGTTGCAGATTTTGAAATCTAGAGCCAAGCCCTTGCAGATGGAAGGAAGACTGTCAGTGCATGCATGCTCTCAGTAAGTATTTAAAGAAGTATATTTTTCTGAATTAAGCATAAAAAGTCATCAAAAGCCAGAGATGTGCTCATTTGAAACATCTGCAAAACTTTGTGTATTGGGTGGTACTATGTCCCACTAAGTCTTCATGTACTTTTGATAGGGCTGAGTCTGGCGTTTGTGATTGGTTTGTTGTCTAGCCCTGGGATTGGTGATGTGAGTGCTGCACCTGCCCAGGGGTGGAGCTGACATACAGTGTAAGGGAGGCGGGTCTTCCTCTTTCTCGCTTCTGCCCTCTCTCTCTCTTGCCAGCATGCCTTGTTGTTCGGCTGTTGCCATGAATGGCTGCCCCACCACAACATGCTGCCTTGGAGCCAACTAAGTATGGACTGAAACTCCTGAGAAACTGTAAGAATTAAACCTTTCCTTCCCTAATTTTGGGCATCAGGTATTCTGTCTCAGCAACGAGTGAAAAGTAACTAAGACACTTTGCAATTAATTTGAACTAAGGAGTTCAGACAATGGGTCTTGGCTCTGTCATTAATTAGCTATGCAGCCTGAGACAAATTGTGTCACTTTCCTGGGTCTCAGTTGCATAAGGGGAGTTGTAGCGTAAATACCACATAGACTGCAGAATACAGATACCACGTTTGCCTGGAGCGTCTGTGCTCTTTGGATCTCAGGGGAAGCGGCCTTGGCACCCAGCTGCATTTGGTGCTTTGTGGCTGTGATTACTGAGCAGACGGAAGGTTTATTCCATTCTGCATACTGGTCCCAGCTGCTCTGCAGAATGCTGAGCCCAGGCACTGACTTCCTGCCCTCCTGGAGGCATACTCTTGCCCGGATCGTGCTGGGGCACGTCCAGAGTCCATCTTCTCCTCTTGCTGTGTGGTGCCACATCTTTAGGGCAGTGGCCTGTGTGCCAAGACTAAAACAGGTGTGAGAACTCAGCCTGGCCCAGGTTTGCCCCTTCCTGTAGCAGCACAAACCAGTCAAACTTCAATGGCTGACTCCCAGGGACCAGGCCTTCCCAGGCTGGCTGAAGGGCTCCCTGGTATTCTGAACAGGGTCATTAAAGGCCCTACCAGATGTGTGCAGGTACGCTGAGAAAATGCAAGTCAGAGGTAGATGAGGTGATGGATACCTGTAATAGCAGTACTCTGGAAGGCTGAGGCAGGAAGTTCTCAAGTTGGAGCCCAGCCTGGGCAACTTAGTGACTTAGTGAGACCCTCTCTAAAAATAAACAATGGAAAGGTTTGGGGATGTAGGTCAGTGCAAAGGCTCTGGGCTCAATCCGCAGTGTTGAAAAAAAACCAGAAAATAAGGAAGAAAGAAAGGAAAGAAAGAAAGAAAGAGAGAGAGAGAGAGAAAGAAAGAAAGGAAGGAAAGAAAGAAAGGAAGGAAAGAAAGAAGGAAAGCAAGAAAGAAAAGCAAAGAAGAAAGAAGGAAAGAAAGAAAAAAATAAAAAGAAAGGAAGGAAGAAAAAGAAAGGTCAGCAATGCTGTCCTGGGCTCTGTCTGCCAGGTCAAATGGGACAGTGCTCCCCCACCAGCAAGCTGCCCCTCCTGGGCTCCCAGAAAGGCACCTTTCCCCCCATGCACACCTGTCCGCCTACCCACCCCAATCCTGACACCCCTCTTCGCGTCACCCTTCCCTGTCCCCTCTCCTGCTCGATTAGGGACACTGCAAATGCCTGTCCCCCAGTCCTTTGATCGGTTCCATCATCAGCCCAAAGCTCACTGGGTCTGTGGAGTGGAGAGGGAGTTTTTATTGCATGCTTTTCATTATTCAGACTGAAGCATTTTAAGTCTCCAGGTATCACTGCTGCCTAAAGCAAGAGACTTGACCCAATTCAGCTTCACAAATCCACACAGAACAGAATCATGGTTCCATGGAAGGGACTCAGAAAAGTGTGCAGATCGACCAAAATCCCTGAGTTTTGCATTTCAAGTTGATTGCAGGCAGTTGTCAAAGTCATTTGTTAAGTATTTTGAAGACTGAGAGCTGATGAGTATTCTCTCTCCTTTCCAGAAAACAAAAAGTGGAGCGGAATCTGGTCTGGTGGCTGGGAAAAGTAAACAAACAGACAAGACGGCGCTGCCAAGAAGGATCTGGCTTTTCAAACGGCACCGGAGAGTTTGAAAACTCGAGGCACCGACGCTACATTATCAAACTTCCCAGAGGGGCCCGTGCATGGCTTGCAAGAGGCTGCTGAATTCTGTGATAGAGTCAATTTAGGATCAGGGATTTAGTTTCCCAAGTATCTGTACATGCACACACCAAGGCACACACAGCTCATACAGGAGGGTCCACAAGGCATGCTCCTTGGGGAAAGGCTACATCCTGCCGCCCTCAGCCACTTCCTGTGCCTTCCCCAGTCTCTGAATCTAAAAGGCCTGGAGAGGCACTGGGAGCCCAGAAATGTGGTTTCTGTCTCCTGAGTCCTCCTTTGCACTCTGGGGATTTCTTTTAAACTGAATCTTTATTTCTCACAGGCCTTTTGCCTAACTTTATAAATTTTCCTCAATATTTTCATGGAGAACTGTGTTTGCTAGGGTTCTCTAGGGAAATAGAACACAGAAAGAGAGAGAGAAAGAGAGAGAGGGGAGAAAAAGAGAGAGAAGGGGAAAGAAGGAGAGAGAGAGAGAGAGAGAGAGAGAGAGAGATTGATTAACTGAGGATTGAACCCAGGACTTTCACACTGAGCTACATCCTAAGCCTTTTTTTATTTTTTATTTTGAGATCGGGTCTCACAAATCACCAATGCTGGGCTTGAACTCAGGATCCTCCTGCCTCAGTCTTCCAGAGTGCTTGGATTACAGGCTTGTGTCACCATACTCAACAGGAAGAGATTTATTATAAGAATTTGGCTCAAATGATTCTGGAAGCTGGAAAGTGTCATGATCTTCTATGTACAAATGGAGTCCCAGGAGAGGGTTTGGGGTCAATCCATCCAGACCCTATGTTCTGAGAAGAAAGGGAGAATCAACTTTAGATTTTGATGGACTTGGTCTTACACCTTCCCTGAATGATATACAAGGTCTCTGTGTTGGAAAGAACTACTTATTTTTATTTTGACCTTCAGTGTTTTCCTTTTAGAAAACAAACAAACAAAAAGAGATGTTGTTAATATTAAATCAAATCGATCAATTCACTCGATCATCAAGCACTAGTCCTCTTTATAGCCTAGTGTTTACGTGAGGGACGACGGCTGTCTCCTGTGAACCAGTTTTGAAATATTTTTAAAAGCATAGTGATTCACAAAAGGAAAATATCACTCACTGGGACATTAGTATGTTATTTTGCCCATCTTAAAAAATTCATGCCATAAATGTGTTTCTATGAGTGGAAAATTTGCAGGGATCCTCATGGAAAATAATTGCGATTTCTTCTGATTGGAACCCCTACAATGTTGTCGACCAGGTGTCCTTAAGGAGTCGATCTGTAAAACCTCCTTAAATTCTGGATACACAGTGATGAATGTTATTTTCAATGTTTGGTTGCATTCCAGAAAAAAGAAAGGGCAAGAGCGGCAGCCCGGACAAGATCAGATGCAAGCTCCCACTGGGAGTGTGGCCACAGGAGAGCTTCTCCAGGGTGCACAAGGAGCAGGCATGTAATGGTCTCTGGAAACAGATTTGAGATCTTCAATCCACTGGAGTTGGTAATAAAAATTTGCTCATTTTCTTGCTTCAAAAAACTAGACCTTGGGGGCCACATCCTTATTGTGAAGCCTGAATCTACAGTGCCCTAGGCTGTATCTACCTGGTGTGAAGTTTGAGCAAAACCAGGTGAAGACAAAATCACAGGTGTGTAACTGTATTGATGATAAGCAGAGAGGGTCAGGATTGAGAATCTTTGGCACATCTGGGCAAAGGATACACAAATCCACTCTCAAATAATAGATTCTACCCAAGAGGAGTCCAACATTGCCAATCCAAAATTCATTTGAAAAGAAAATAGGTAAAATGTTTAAAGACCTAGAAAGAGGAACCAAAATCACTAGAAAAGACAAATACTGCTTCAAAAATACCAGTAAGATTTTGGAGAGAGGAAATCAAAACCTCCTAAAAATACATAATAATTTCATTTAAGATAATTTGAGTGAAGTCAATAACATACACGATGCATGTGAAAACCTAAGTAATGGATGGAACGATGGATTTGAATAATTTATCACATACAGAAAAAAAGAGAGAGAGAAGTACTTTCATAGTTTATCTGCCAGAGGTAACCTGTCACTAATAGCGCTACAAAAGGAAGGTAATAGGAAAATGGAGGAAGGACAATATTTGTGGAAATAATGAATGAATTTTTTTAAACAACTTATGAAGAATTAAAGTTTGGAGCCAAGAATCTCAGTGTGTCCTAGGAAGAATAAATCCAAATAAACTGAGGCATAACTCAGTTCAGTGAAGTCCCCTGTTACCGAAGACAGAGACATGATCTTAGCCTGAACCGCAGTGGGTCACCTTGAGTTTAAAGCCATCCCAAGGGGCACCCCAAATCCCCAAGGCATCAATGTCTGGTTATTCACAGACAGCAAAACTAGCGACAGTTGGTAAGGACTGACCATCCACTCTATCTTGCTTGTATCTGAGACAAATGGATTCCACCATGATTAGCCAGAAGTGAGGGCCTAAAGGGGTCTTTCCTGGCTGTGCTCAAGCAGGTAAGAATCATCTCACCCTTCACTGCCCACAGTGTGTGGGAGACAACTTGTGAGAGTGGCTCACAGTGTCCGTGTGATTCAGGACAATATATACCTCCAACTCCTTGACTGCCTTCTCCCCTGCTGTCCTACAGGAGAACCAAATACCCCTTTTGAAGACAATCATGGTGGTGCTTGACCCTAGCTGAATCTTTGTAGATATTTGTAGACTAATGGGGAAAACTCATGCCAATAGTAAACAGACGTGGTTTCACTTCTCCCTGTCTATCCCATCCTTCTAAGGTTGAGCCAATAGGTTGCTACAAGGCAGGAGAGAGCAGACACCCATGTAAGAATGAATTCAGCCAGCTGCACTTCACATTTAATGGGGACTTTCCTGGTCTCTTTAGGTAGGCTTAGATTTCAAAGTCAGGCTTTGCAGACAAAGAAGATTCTTAGATTTTAAGTCATTCTTTCTGAATACCTAAGGTTAGCCTTTATAGATTCTGTTATGGTCATAAAATCTTCCTTAGGGAGCTTCCTAAGAGTGGAGAGAGAGAGGGAAACACAGATGGGCCCTTGAGATTGAGGCTACTGTGTGGAGAGCAGAGATGTTGCTGGGGGGCTGAGGAGGTGCAGAATGGTGGTAGCAGGTAGAGAGATGTCAGATGCACCAGCGTCAATTTGCTCTTTCCTTGGCTCCTTGTTTTATGATCACTTCCTCAGAAGGACCTACCTTGATCATCTGATACAACATGGTAGCAGTTCCATACCTCCACCTTGTTAAGTTATTAAACTTTCTCTACCTTTATGCCTCAGATTATGCCTCTCTTGCTGATTTGGCTACTGTCAGCTCTCTTGAAACACCAAATTTGGTATTACCTTCCAAGAACCTGGGAACACCAGATACTAGTGTTCATCCAACCAACGGGTATGAAGAGAGCTCCAGTCCAAAGTAATTGCTCTGCTACCTCCCTGACTTCACTAGGGTAATATCTAAGAGAGAATTTGTACAGTGTGAGGAACTCATATGTGATGGTTAAGCTTGACAGTGTCAACTTGATTTAATTAGAATCTGCCTTGGGAATAAGGGAGCACATTGTGGATGTGTCTGGGTGGCTCATGGAGGTGTGGCCCTGGGTAACGTATCTGATCCCTCCTGTGTCCAGCACAGCTCTTGAAACTTCAGAGGAGAGATGGTGGAAGATAAAGAAAAACAGGAATCACGATGCAGAAAGTTGAGGTCAGTGGAGCCACCTCTCCTGCTGGGAGAGGAAAAACCACCCAATGACCGCAGTGCATTTAATTATGCACTCTGGAGGTCAATGCAAATTGAAACCCCTTTGCCTAACAACTTGTTTGTCTGGCTCTCTTCAGGCACTTGTGTTCTCAACTGGAACAACTTGTTCACATGGATTGCCTCAGGCACTCCATGTTCTCAGGGCTGGCTTGCTTTAGTCCTGCA
>RJWM01037542.1:0-17391 GCA_004363535.1 Dasyprocta punctata | reverse complement strand
CTTTGGGCCAGACAAACCTGACTGTGCAGCACCTAACCTACCGTTCTTCCTTTCCACCTAGGAGAATAAAAATGTTTATCTCCTATTGGCTATGAAGCAGTTATCCATTTCTTGACAAATCCCATTTACCTCCCAGGCAGCAAAATCATCCAATTTTGCCACACAGAGACCTAATATGTTACTAAACCTAGATTGTTGATTATGGCAGATGAAGGCAAAAAGTTCAATAAAGCAGCCTAGAGTCATATTCTCTCTGAGAATATTAGTCTTCTTTGTAAGTAACACTTTCATTTACTGAGCACCTACTGTGTGCCATGCTGTCTAGACACACTTTAAATTTCACAGCAATCATGAAAAAGGTATTATTAACCACTTTACAGATTTGTAAATGATACTAATTCAGATAAATTCCAATCTGATCTCAAAGCAATTGCTTTTCTTTCTATAGCATTGCTTGCTGACTCTAATAAAACCATAAAAATGGAACAAAAACGGAAATTAAATTTTGAATTTACTTTAGTCCTATTGAGTATATGATATTACTTCTTTCAAGACCCAGGCCCTACCTAAGCATCAGTTTACAAATCTGGGAAATGGCAGCTTTGTTGGATGCCAGAAAATCTCTAACTTCTCCTGTTCTCAGAAACTGACCTCGATTTGCGTTACGCAGCCTGCTCTCCCTTTAATCTTTCCTCAATTTCTTAAACTTATGGGAGGAGTTTTAGGACCGTGGCCTTTGGTGGGGTGGGGAGGTAGTTGTGTTTTGTGCCTGAGAGTCTGGTTTAATCTGATAAGATCATCTAAGCACAGAGGTCAAGAAAAAAGGCCTGGTCACCTTGGCCTTGATCCCACTGGTGAGCTTTCAGAGTTATGCTCCTCCAGCACACAGTGTGCTAAGCCAAGCACAAGGCTCTATCCATGACAACCTACCTTCCCTGGAGCCGAAAGTAAAAATCAAAGGCAGCAAAAAAGATTAAAAAGCAAGTGTCCAAACCCAGAGAGAGCAACTTACCCTCCCTCTCGACATCTGACGAGACAAAGATCGTGAAGTAAAGGTGTCGTGCAGCCCGCAGATTAATCTACACTATGCAGAAGTGGTCAGAGTCCTCCTTTCCCCCACAATAGGATGCCCAGGAAGTCTCACAATGAATGCTTCAGTCAACAAGATAGCAAGAACTCGGCCTGGCTGGCAATGCATTGTTTATTGGCTACCTAGGGTTTTGGATTATGAAAAGATGTGTGAAAGGGACTTTGTTATCTCATTGTACTTCTGCAAGTCATCGCTCCATTCTGTCAGCAGCACTGCTCCTCTTAGAATTCCAGACTTTTGATTTGAGGATGTGATTTTTCCTTAGAATGACAATAGAAAGCCTGAAACCCAAAGGCAGCTGCTGGGTCTATGGTAGCCTGCAAAATCGAGGTACAACTGGGGCTTCTGACAGACCCCAGTGGATTCCAGGAAGCCTGCCAGGTGACATGGCTGTCAGTGATCCATGAGGTCACCAAGGTATGAATCAACATTGGTGGCACCCGTGGTTGCATCCATAATATAGATGATTCAGGTAGCATGTCACAGGCCAATGAGAAAGTGACTGGAGGTTCTACTTTTTCCTTTTTTAAAAATTTCCTGTAGCAGAGAAAAGCAATCATCCAAAAAATAGATTGTGGAATAGAGAACCTTATCCAGGTGGGACATTGTTGCAGCTCTGAAATGTGACTAGGGAAGTGGTTTAAATTCTGACATTATGACCCAAATTCATAAAGAAATTCTCATCTCTTTCTTGGCCATATATGTCTAAGGCCATTCCCCTATTTTACTTCCTTGGCAGCTACTTACACCCAAGCTAAAGATTAGAGCTGGAAGAGACTTTATAGATTGCCCTAATAGTTACATTTTACAGGTGGAGAAACTGAGGACCAGAGAAAAGAAGTGAATTTTTAAGATCATAGAGCACACCATCAGCAAACAGAGTGGAAGTAATCTCTCCTGATATCTGGGTTAGTGATTTCCTTACCACCCTCCACTCAGCAAAGAGTCTCAAATCCTGAGAAAGAAACATGTACATAGGAGGATATTGTAACTTAGTGAAAAATTGTCCTAGAGTACTATAGGCAACAGCTGATGGCTGCTGACTTGAGTATACAGATAGCTCAATGCTAACAAAATTAAGTGCCTTGCAGTCAATGAATATGATGATAACAGACACATCTACATAATATATTTTTCATGAGCAAATGAAAGGATATGAAATATATATTATGGAAGATGGTGTTAACATCACATTTATTTATTCTGCAGCAATCTGATTCTTCCAGCATTTCAGTTTCTCTGTGACTGAAGTTACGATTCTCTGAAGCTTGAAGTTGCCCCCAAACTTTTCATAAATGCAGTTGAGTGTCTGTTACTCCCCTGTATCCCGAACACACACACACACACACACACGCACACACACACACACATTGAAGGATGACTTTAAAAGACAAGTCTGTGTATTTAACACACTGGTGAACCAATAAAGAATTTACCCACTGTGTACTGTCATTTGATTCCTATCTGGGTGCCATTTTGCTTTGGTATCTTTCCCAAAGGACATCTTCTCCTTGACTACCATGACTTTAGTCACAACTTTAAGTCACTCAACATTAGAGTCCTGTGGACAGCACGACTCAGTACTGAAAACCAGAGAATTCCTCAGGGGTCCCACACACCCCTCCATGTGTTGGGAGCAGAGGCCTTCCTCCATTCTTCTGCTGAGGTCTTTGGCAGTGGTGGAGGCAGCTCCTTCCTAGGATGTCCCTTTCCATGTCTGGCACCGAGAAAAGCAAAATTAGACTGACAACAACACTAACAAAGATTAATTCCTGTGTCTGATGAGAGTTAATTTCTCTGATTAGAAAACTCTCAGAAATGTGCAGTGACTAAATCTTGACTGGAAATATTCAAATGGTGTAACGGCCAGGCGAGCCCCAGTCACACACCAGTGGCTTCCAGAGGACTTCTGTGAAACCAGGAACAGTGTGAATCAAATAAACGTGCAGAGTGAATACACGATCGCTGGCAACTCTGGCTGCCAGGTACATGCATATCTATCTATTTTGCTCCATTTATTTATTTATTTAGTCCCTTTACAGAACTTCTCTGAAGGTCTGTCTGAAAGCACATGCATTCAGAAAGAAGGAAAGAAGGGTGAGGGTGGGGGTACCTGTCTGGAGAAATTTTATCTGACCTAAAGGAAACTGCTGGATAAGAGGGCTACTACCCTGGTCCATCCACCAATTCCCCTGAAAGTTTGGGTCATCAGAGGGAAAAGTGGGTGGAAAATTGGGACACTCTACTTTGAGACTACTACCTGCATACTGGTAGGGCAAGTGAAAAATACTACCCGTCTAGAAACCATTGACATTCAGAATGGCAGCCTTCCTGGGCTCTGTGGTCAGAGGAAGAGGTGGGGTTGGGAGAAAGAGTGTAAGCTTAGAGGGCCAGCTGGCTTGGATTTGCATGCTGGTTCCATCTCTGAAGTCTGGCCAATGTGCATCACTTCTGAAAGGCTCAGTTACCTCCTCCAGAAAGTGGAGACCTTTCCTATCTACACTGATTTTTCAGCATATACAACTTATAAAATAGCCCAGCAATGAGGGGTGTTCCCTCCCCATGCCACTCCTAACCTTCAGGGCCTAACAAGGGAAAAGTCCTCAAGTTTATTCTGGGGAGATATGGGAGGCTGTGGGGCCTGCTGCTTGCAGAAGAGTTTAGCAAGTCTAGGGCAGAGGGAGGAGCTACATATTCTCTTCTTTCACACCATCTCCTCCTTTCCTTTCCCAACTCCATGTTTACCTTACCTATACTTTATCCATTCCATAAATGTAGATAACACGATCACCAAGGGCTGGTGATCCCCCCCACCCCCGGTACACATCTATTAAAACCATGAACATTTGTTGAGAGTCTGTTTTGTGACAGGCACACTAGTCCCTAAAGGTAAGGAGACAAGTCCATTTTCTAAGGCACTCACATCTATCAATGAAAACACAGGTGCCTTGATCAGAGGCAGTCTGCTTCTTGGGGCTGGGCATGAGTGCCCAGAGCTCTCTGCCCCTGAACTGGGCTAGTACCAATGTAAAGCTGCAGTCAGCACACTGCTAATGGGGCTTTGAAAGTCT
Organism: Dasyprocta punctata; assembly: GCA_004363535.1. Classification (NCBI taxonomy): domain Eukaryota; kingdom Metazoa; phylum Chordata; class Mammalia; order Rodentia; family Dasyproctidae; genus Dasyprocta; species Dasyprocta punctata. The sequence continues at coordinate 13,230 of RJWM01037542.1, read as the reverse complement.
CTGCTTTATTAGGGCAGCCAGGAAAGCCGATTTCAGCTGCAAATGCCTTCATTGCCTCCCCAGCAGAAATGGCTAATACCTGCTTTCTGGGACATGCTCATCAAAAGAAGACTCTCAAAGCCCCATTAACAGTGTGCTGACGCTGGCTATACATCCTGGAAGGGCAGAGTCCAGCCGAGTGAAAGGAATCCAGTCTATTTGTCAAGGAAAGAATGAGTCAGAGCTCCCCTTCTTCCCAGGCAACTGCTCCCTCTGCCCTCCTCCTTCTTACCTGACCCAGTGGGGTCTAAGAAACTACAATTTCTCAGCAGGGGGCTCTGTAATCCTACAATACACAAGCTCCCCTACCCTCCTGGGCTCACCTTCCATTTCTCACTCTGCCTCCTGCAAAGGCTGAACATACTACATAGAGTTATATGCCAAGGACTTCCCCTCTCTGCTGCCACCTGGACACAACCTGGGAAGGCTGGGCTGTGCTCTGCGTCACAATCTCCTTCAGTGGTTACCTAGTATTCTACAGTCTTGAAGTTGGAAGTGACCTTAAAAGTCAGCAGGACCAATCTGCTATGCAATATAAGGACTGCTCTTACAGCACCACCAACAGACTTGAGAGGTCTCCAGGAAGTGACGATGAGCCAGAGAGCCATTATTGGCAGACGGACTTGAGGGTCCAGCCCAGCACACAACTATGGGATTTGTGCTACTTACTGCACATCACACTAAATGGAAGATCTGCCATCTCTGGGTGGTGATACAGTGAACACTGAGAAAATGACCTCTCTTGAAGGCTTTACCAGCTGACTACGCCCACCCTAAGCTTTGTACAACCTCATCTTGACTTAGTCTTAACATAAAAGGATGCTCTGTATGAAGAAATAGTGGCCTCACCTCTCCTTGAGTTTCCCCAAGAAGAAGGGACAGGGCAGGAAATGAGATTCTCCAACTTTGTTTACTGTCTCATTATTCAATAGACAAGCAGGGTGAAGTGGACCACTAAGGAACAGGAGTCATTAGAGAGTCTAGCAACAAAAATAATATTTCAGCAACACGGAAAAAAGTCCTGCTATGCTGCAGGCATGTGCTTGCCCCTGGGTATACAAGGCTGAATAATAAACTTGGTCCCTTACTCTAAAGGTTTATGGCTTAGTGGGTGAAGGCAGACTAAACAGGAATTGTATGTTACCTAAAACAGGCTTTCTTAGCCAGTCAAACAAATGGCTTTGTTTTATCCCTGTTCTTATTTGATGTTGCTATGGTATTTGCCACTGTTGATCACTATCTCTTTCCTGAGATTCTCTATTTATTTGGCATCTGATTTCTTTTTTCCTGGGTCATCGTTACTTCTCAACCTCCTTTACTGCATCCTCTTCCTCTGCTTATTTCCTGAATACTGTTATTTCCTAAAGAATCATTTCTTCCCTCTTTGCCATTCAATCTGAAGCCTATATTCTCCCTGGAAAATCTTTTGCACCAGAGTTTGAACTTCATCTAAATACTGAGGGCTCCCAAATCTCTATCTCCCAACCTAGACTTTTTTTGAGTGACACTTCCAGAAATACATTTGTTAAACAACTACTTCTTCAAAATATTATGTGCTAATAGTAGTCTAAGTGTTTTACAAATATTGACTCATTTAATGCTCCTGATAACAGCCTTTTGAGGTTAGTACTATTATTATCCCCTTTCTTCTACAATGACTGGGAAAGACATTCACAGACATTCAGTAGAGAAATTTTATTGGAGAAAGCATTCATAGAACAGTTATAGAAGTTATGTAACTTTCCCGAGACCACACAGTTTGTGGGCCCTGGGTCTGAGTCTCGAACATATGTGATTTGCTTCTAGAGGGTGCTATGCCATGCAACCTCTCTATCTCTATGTATTACAGACATATGACACATATTGTGGCAAACATGAACTCACCTTTCCTCTGGGTCTACTCTTCCATTTGTATAAACCTATTATTCACCTTTGTTAGTGGCATCATTATCTGCTCAATCCCAGAGAAACAAGCTTACAGCCTGATACCTCAAAAATATTCAGTGAAGTCTTCTGAATTGAATTGGTTGTGGTATGTTGTTTTATTTGTTAGGGTCTTTCGTTTGACTGACTTTGGTTTTTTGGCAGTAGTAGTTATTGAACCAAGAGCCTTCACACTAAGCTATGTCACTAGCCAGCCCTTTCTTCATTTTTAAAATTTTGAGACAAGGCTTGCTAAGTTCCTGAGTTGTCCAGGCTGGGCTCAAACTTACCATTCTCCTGTCTCAGTTTCCCAGACTACTGGGATTGTAGGCATCTACCACCATGCCCAGACTTCTGAAGTGCATTGAATTGAACTGTTCCAAACTAAATTGAATTGAAGTGTGAAAGCACCTAAGATGAAATCTTCCACTGGAGTATTGGGGAAGATTTTCAAGAAGAAGTGACATTAAAATTGAGTAATTTATATCACATCACATATATCACATTCTAGCACTGTAAGGTACTAAGGGATTAGTGGTTCCATACTCTGCTCTCAGGTAGAAAAGAAGAATCTGTGCTGAATAAATCTAGAGCCCAATGGAAGAGAAACTCTATATCCTTACTACTCGAAGTGTGATTCACAGATGGGTACAACCAGTGGTACTGGCTTCTCCTGAAAACTTGTTCCCTGCCCTCTTGCAGACCTAAATCAAATTCTTCCTGTTAAGATCATCAGATGAAGCCGGGCGTGGTGGCGCACGCCTTTAATCCCAGCACTCGGGAGGCTTTAGTAGGCGGAGCGTTGTGGGTTCGAGGCCGGCTTGGGCTACAACGCGAGCACAAGGCCGGCCTGAGCTACATAGTGCAACCCTGCCTCAAAAAAACCCGGGCCGGGAGCTTGGCTCAGTGCCTTAAGCGCCTGCCCTGGCAGGCACGAGGTTGTGAGTTCAATCCCTGGTGCCGCAAAAAAAAAAAAAAAAAAAAAAAAAAAAAAAAAAAAAAAAAAAGATCATCAGATGATGTTTCTGCACATTAAAGTTTAAGAAGTGTTGGTCTAGGATGGTTTCTACGCTGGACAGGGAGGGGACTATGTTATTTAGCCAGACCTCATAGAATTTCCTTTGGAATCTCTAATCTCTTTTCTGTTCTGCACTGTCCCCTGACAACAGCATGGATATTAAGAGCAATAAATACATTTGTGTGCACACCTATATATATGTGTAGAGAAAGCCTAATCCTCAGAAGCTCAGAGGAGGCTCAACTAGGTAAATACTCAGCAACTGGTTTTATGGAAAAGAAGGCAAGAAGACAATGATTCTGTCCAAAGTGTTAATCTAACCTGAATATTTATGTTAATAGGAACACTGGGACTGATATAAATTGGTCATAGGTACAAGAAAGGAGTGGAAAAGACAATGTCAAAACAAATTTGTTTGATTAGCATGGTCCAGGTAGGTGCTGACTAAAGTCCTGGAATCTGAATTATAAAAATGATTTAGGCCTCAAAGTGTTACCAGAACCTGGATAGATATTTGAGGCTGTAGTACTTTGGTTGGAGCTCAAGTTCAAACTTAAACTGAGATTTTGAGGCCTGAGTTAGCAATGAAGATGGATGCTATTGGAGTTGGAAAGTGATAGGCTCAGTAGAACCAACAATAGAAGGGGGCAAACAAGATCAGAAACCAAGGGAAAGTATAATATCACAGACTACACATAAGGAGGAAAGAAATAGTTGATTAAAATAAACAAACAGTTGCTATGCTTGAGGGCCATTGTGTGGTTGGGCACTGGATGTGACCATAGAGGAAAGATTGGCTAATGCAAGGGGGATGCCTTCCAGGCAGTCTTCACCCCAAAGTTACTCTTTTCCTGTCTAAACTCATGGAAGATGATAAAACCCCTTCTACAACAGCTGGGAAAGACATTCATAGACATTTTGTAGAGGAATTTTATTGCAGAAGGCACTCATTGAACAGGTTTACATTGGAAGAGAATTGTACCTTCTGAAATTCCCACATTTGCATGAATATGTGTGGTAGCAATAAGAACAGAAATAGCTTAAGTAGAAGAAACACTGGGAGACATCTGTATACCATAGGGTGAGTAGTTAGAGGCAGACTACAGTTCTGCAGTTGGCCTATCAGCTCTACTTTGGGAAGTGATGGGTCCTAAACACACTGCAGGATGCTTGTGAGCAGTGCTGATCAAGCAGGATGAGAGGAGTGGGTCCAGACAGCACCGGGACCAACTGACTGTGGGCATCTTGCAGAGGACCCAACCAGAGTTCTACTGATATACTAAGTATAGCAGCTAATTCTAAATGGATTATGCTGCACATTCACAAAACTAGGTAATTCTTTCACTGATTCTCCTTGTTGTCCTTGTGGTCCCTGTAAAGTTGTAGTCAAGAATTCCTTCAAGTATTAACTGGAAGGTGGCTTTGAGCTCACCAAGAGAAGACCAAGGAAGCATCATCCTGGAGAAGGTGACTTTGTTAAAAGATTATCCCTTTTTTTCTCCACTCCTGCTTACAACTTCAGCCTCCTTTCTTTTCCTCTTCCCCTTCTTTTCTCCTTTCCCTGACTCTCCTGGTAATACAATGAAGCTAAAGTTTATATTGTATTATTTATTACAGAGAATTGTATGTTTCTTCGGTTTAGAAAATTGCATAAGTGAAATAACTTTGTTTGTCTGTACATTTAAGTAGACAAAATTAGCTTGATTTTTGTGTTTTATGTGCTTACTCATGCTGCCTTTGCCCTAAAAGATGGCACTTCAGTGCCAAAATGGCATCTACCCAGGTCCGTTACTAGCACAGCATTTGTAAAAGCTGTTTACAGAGAAACAGTGTTGTAGATGCCTTCTGAGCTTGCCTGGTAATCCCAGCCCTTCAGAGGGTAACACGAAACCTCTTATCTGACACAATGGGCTGGGGATAGAGCCAGGACACAAAGACAGACAAGCCATGTAGCTATTTGTCTGTGTCCACCAATTCTGGGGATATCTCTGTTTGAAGGTCACAGAATTCCTACCTGCTCACCTCTTAAATCATCTCCTTCTGTCTGCAGGTGGTGACAGCGACTCAAAAAAAAAAAAAAAAAAAAAAACCCAAAAACCTAAAATAGTCATCTTTCAAGGTTAACAAGGAGCTACTTGGAAGCCTCAGCATGACTGTCAATAGCCAATCAAAGGGAGCTGTCAGCTGCTCCCCTGAGGAAGGGTTTCAGTTAATGAAAAGAGCAGGGCTGGGTGGCTGCATATGGAGAAGAACCAGCTGTTTGGTTTCCTGTGTTGGAGCCCAAATCTGAAGGTGAAAGGGGCAGGGTGCTGCCATTCCCCCAAGCAGAATGGGCCCAGTGGGATGTCTGCAACCAGGGAAAACTTGCTACAATCTGGGGCTCATTCAGTGAAATCCATTGTCCTCTCCCCATGAGAGGGGTACTCAATTAAATTTCTCCTGAGGTCTTTTTTCTCCCCCAGTGATCTTTTTCTTGCAGGATTTTTCTTTTCTCAAATACTGCAAGGTTAACTCAGATGAATATTATAATTGTAGTTTGGAATCACATTTATGCAATGCCCTTTACTGAACATAAGCCTCAGTTTCCTTGTTTGTAACATGAGGGAGTGGGAAAATATAAAAGTGTGAGTAACATTTGGCCCCACAAGACTGCCACGAGGGTTTCTTTTTAAAGAGTTATTGAAACTAATTAAAATTAAAAGGGTTTTCCTTCAGATTCCCCCTTAATCTTCCTTTCTCAAGTACAACATCAGAAGGGAAGAAGAGGCTACTATTGCTAGTGGACAGCAGAAAAAAGCAGAGCTTTTCAACTCCTTTTACTGTCACCTTGTCAGCCAAGAACACTGATCTGTCTGTGGAGGTGGAGTAAACTCAGGTAGGGATAGATGGAAGCCCATGAGATAGTGAGAACAACCCTGAATGAGCTCAAGTCTTCCTTCCTCGACAAATTACTTCAAGAGAGGTGGGACTGGGAAACCACAATCTGTAATCTTGCAGAAATAGTGTAAAAAAGAGGTGCCAAGTGACTGGAGATAACCACCTTTGTCCCAATTTTCAAAGAGAGGTTAAAAACTGTATTCTGGAAACCATAAGCTGGTAAGCTACAAAAATTCTTAACTGTGGTGTTAAAGGTACAGTGTGAAGGAAAATATTTAGTAAGGAAAATAGGAGTCATTAGAAGCTGGTCTGAATTCATTAATATAAGTTTATATCAGGGATAGTTCTGATATCTTATCGAGTTGGAAGAAAAAAGCAGGATATTTTGAGAAGTATCTTTTAGTAACGGTTTTGTTTGTTTACCTCTACCAGAATGTAAGCTTCATGAGGACAGGTTTAGGGATAAGAGGGAGTTTTTTGTTTACTACTGCTCCTACAATAATGCCCAACACATAGAAGACATGCAATACGTTTCTTGAAAGAAAACAGTAAATGTGTATAATAAAAGACTGGAAGGAAACAGTAAAATTTAAGTGAGTTCTGTGGTTGATATTGGGTTGCTTTCATTTACTTCTTAATCTAGGGATTTTTTTCCCTATATTTCCCATATTTTCTATAACGAGCATAGGTTACTTTTATAATCACAAAAATAAAATAATCTCTTCTTTGAAAGACTTACTCCTGACAAACTAGGTTTATTTTCTTTTCTTTGGAACTATTACCAGACTGGGAGGCCAAGGGAATGTGGATTTCCATGAAGTGCTTCCAAAAACCTCTCATGCTATCTTTTGACTCAGATGAAGGGTTGTAGGCCCAGCAACAGCTCAGCTCTGTGGATTTGTTGAAGGACTAAACCCAAATAATACTGATTAAAAGATCGATGTCAATTCCAAAAGAAGTCTCTAGTGTTGTGATACAGGAATCTGTCTCATTTGGCACATTCTTCAGAGTCATGGATGAAGACAGAGAAGGCCTACTCACTTAAGGTGTAACATAAGTAAGTAAAACACATAGCTCAGAAACTTGGCTAATATGCTGGCAGATGGATTCAAATCAAAAAAGATCGCAACAGTCTTTAACTATAGTCCAAAATCAATAAAGTTGAACTTGATAGGCCCCTACATTCAGGTTCCAAAAATGTCGACAGCCCAACTTCCAAAAAGGAAAGACCTGCTTATGGATGGTTGTGTGAAAAAAGATCCAAGCTGTACAACTGGCCTAAAACTCCCAAAGCAGCAATGGAGGAATGTGGCTGCTCCAATAGCTAATACAACTATTGGTCACATTAATAGAGTCTCCGTAGGTAGAATTAAGGTTGATTCGAGATGTAGCATTCTATAACCCATAACAGCATTTCCAAAAGCATCTTCTGGAATGTGTCACATCAAACAGGAATTTGACGGCCCAGTATATTTGGATGTTGCATTACAGTTGATTCCCTCTGTAGAGAAGTGTAGTATATATTAGCATATTAAATATGCTGAGAAGTCTTTTGATAAAGAAACCTGTTTAATACATATCTTCCTAGATTATTTGACCAAGAAATATTTTTTGGTTTTTTGTTTTATTCTGCTTTTGCATTATATCCTGTTAACAGAGTACACTTGAGGAAAGCTGACCGACTGACCATAAGCTACCCTAAGTGTGAAGAATGTGGTACATGCTATATCTTTGTACTCCTCAGTAAGTAGCACAGAGTAGGGTGCAAAAGAGGTACTCAGTGCAAGGCTGTTGAATGAATGCATATGAATGAGTGGAAAACTACAATGTTATAAACTCTTCAAATTACATCATGTTAAAGGTCCATAAGTAACTGGCACATGCCCGGAGGAGAGCTAATGGGTAATAGATTTTGAACCTGGCTATCTAAGGGCAGCTTCACCTAGAAAAAGAGAAACATTGATCAAAACAAAGGTCTAGTCAGGAGGTCTGGTCAGGAGAATAGACTGTTCCTGGCTGGAATCTGGAAATGAGACAGGACTGTCAGAAAAGAGTAGGGCATTATAAGTAATTAACCAAGTCCCAAGGCTAAACATAGAGCCTCAGAGTTCTGGAGCACCCACTTCTGTAACAGACCCCTGAGATCAGGTGTCCAGTGATTACCAACCCTAGTTACACATACTAACACATTTAAAATATTTCAATATCTGGGCTTCTTTCTGGATCAAATAGATCAGAATCTCTGGTGGTGTGGCCTTAGTCCTGCTCAGGGTAGCACTAGAGTGAAGCAAGGCAGGCTCCTAAAGTAGAAAATGTCAGGAGATAGTCATTGACAGTGTCCCACAAGTGCCAGGTTGGCACATGTTATGACCAAAGTTTAAATGGTCCCCAAAGTCTTCATGTGTTTAGAGGTAAGGTTTCCAAATGATTCAGAGGTGAATGTTGGAGGCGCCGTACTCAACAGTTGATTAATCCACACATGAATTCGGATCTAGGCTGGAGGTGGGGCCTTGTTGGAAGAGGCTAGTCATTAGAGATAATGCCCTGAAAGAAGTATCTCCATCCCTGACTCTTTCTCTCGCTCTGCTTTCTGGCATCCTTAATGTGAGCAGCTTTTCCTCCACTATGCCCCTCTGCCATGCAGTTCTGCTTTGGAGCCAACCAACCATGGACTGTAACCATGAGTCAAAATAAACCACTGCCCTTTTAAATTGTGGGTGTCAGACACTGAGTCTCAGCAACAAGAAAGCAGTTAAGACAGCACCTGAGAGGGATGCTGCCTTAAACTGTGTATGCTAGACTCCTTTCATTCCCCATCTTATACATGGCCCCTGTGTGGGTAGTGCAGAGAGACCTTCCACCATGATTCTAAGATAAGTCCAGTTTTTATGTCCACCAATACATTCAAAGTCATTCACTTTGCAGGCTAGGAAATGGAGAATCTGAGGTCATGCAGGCAGTGAATGTCCACAGCAGGACCAAAAAAGATTGGTGGAGGCTGGCAGCAGGCAGGAAGCCAAGGAAAAGGCAAGCAGAAGTACTTGGCATAAAATTCTGGGGACTCATCCATAGGGACAGAGGCTTGGCTCCACTCTGAGGGAGGCCTTGCGAGGTTAGACAGGCCCCAGTTCAAGGTGCTGGATCCCACCCAGGAGGCTGCAGTAGAAATTCATGCATTTGAGAATACATATGTTTTCAATCATAGGCTCTGGGGCACACGTGGAAATGGTCACACAGGTTAGGGCAAAGATGAAGCTGCCTACTATTCACAGGCCCTCCATGTTCTGTCTGAGTCCCAGAGTCTGAATATAGCTGAGCTGGTAGGATAGGGCTCCATAGCACACTAGGAGATGCATACAGTTCTAAATTACAGGGAGGTTCAGTGGGCATCCTTCAACATTCAAATGGAAATCTTATGGAAGAAGAATCAAATTCATTCAGAAAAGCTTAAGAAGGCAGAACTAGAGTAGGTGAAAGAAATTATAATTTTGCCTTAATGTTAGTCTACTTCTATCACTGGTGATTTCCAAGTAACAGAGTAAGACAGTGCCTGAAACTTACCAGGATAAGTAAGGATAGCTGAAGAGGGCATGACCATGGGAGGAGGGACCATCTGTATAATGGAACTTCTGACACACCCCATTTCAAAGAGTCTCGATCTTTTCTTTTCTGCTCCCTCAATTTGAGGTGCCCCACTCAGATTCTCCAAAACACTCCACCCAGGTATGTGAGACAGTAAGGAGAACCACAGGGATATTTACATATAATTAGATTATAATCTGAGTAAACTGTGCAGTCTATTTATGGACCATTTTCAAGCTAAAATTACATCATTGCTCCCTTTCTAGTTATCATCCTTTGATTTCTCTCTCCTGTTTTTCCTCCTGTACCTATTTACATTGACCCAGATCAAATTTAATCAAATCAGCCAGCATTTGTGGAGTATATATTATGAGCCAACCACTGCATTAGATGCAGATCTGTACCTCGGGTGCCTGTGGCAGAGAAGGCTGGGCCCACTGAGTCCAGGTTGAGGAAGATTTGGAATGTCAGGCTATATGAATACTCTTTCTGAGTTCATGAATACACATTCCTCATGGCCTTAGGCTCAATGTGGAGAATAAAGACATGGAATCCCTCAAGTTCATGCTTCACAGCCCCCAAGACCCAAAGTCAACACAGGGACAGATTCTAGAAATTGCAAGATGTGTCCACATAACTTCTGTAAGATGGAAGGTTCTCAGACAAGGAAGTATGCATTTGGCTGCAAGGTAGACAACACGCCCTATGCTGCGCCCAGAGAAAAGATGTAGACGAGTTCCTACCTGCCCACACTGTTCACTGAATCTGAAACACTTTGTGTACTCTTGTCTTTCCACCCCATCTCATAGTCCCTTTGCCCTGCTTCTGGAAGATAGCTTCAAGTCTCTGGCTCCAGAAAGCCTTCCCAGGTCTACCAGCAGAAGTTGGTCTTCTTTCCATAGCAACGTCAAGTGTCCTCATGTAACATTTATCCCAACTGTATCTAACAACTGTTTGTGTCATTGTCATCTCTCTAGGGTAGAAGCTCCTTGGCAGTAGAAACCTTTTACATTTTTTAAAAAATTGTTATTAGTACATATTTGCAGTGCATAATAATTACATTCATCATGGAGAGTTGGTACGTGTTCACGACACATCTTCAGTCTTTTGTTTTTTTGAAAAATTACTCTTAAACCTGTAGGTAACCATGAAAATAGCAGTTTCTAGCTTCATGTAGGTGATATCCTGCAACTTGATTTTTTTTATTTTAAAAACAACAAAAAAAGAATAAAAACAATGATACAGAATTTCAAAATAAAAAAATAGGAGATTAACACTGGTTAATATATTGCATATTGTTATCTTCAAAGAAGTAGTTCAGATTACAAGATATAGGCATGAAAAAAAGAACAAACAATCAATGAAATTCCAAACTGTTCTTTTTGATGAGCAGAGATTAGTAGTATAGCTATCTATCTTGAATACACTCTCCCCCCCATACTTCTCCATCTCTTGGTTCCCTTCCCAAGGGGACCCCCCCCATACTTCTCCATCTCTTGGTCCCCTTCCCAAGGGGACAGGGACTATCTATGGGGGCAGGGACTTTGAATGATTAAATGAATGAATGCCATATATCAGGGGGAGAAAAAGAAAGACAATTTTTAGAGGTACTAAAGCTAGAGGCTTGATTGGAACAAACAGGAAACCAGAAAAGCAAAGCCTAGGATCAGACCAGGTAAAGAAAGAACAAGAGAAATATTTCAGGAACATAAAGAGGAGGCTTGCAAATGCTGGATTGAGCCATATCTCTTTTAGGTAAGAATTGGTGCTCCCTTCCTAGCCATGGTACTCTCTTCCCTTTAGAAAGGAGGGTTCCCACTGGACCTTGTTGCTGTCAGCACAAGCAAGACAACCTTCTCATGGCAGAACTAACCATCCAGTATAAATTAGGCTGCACATGGGTTTATGGGACATCTGTCCTCAGACCACAGGGATTTGAGATCCCTACTTAGCAAGGCTGCCATGCCTCACTTACAGCTGCCATGGCCTTCTGTTCTTTTATTTTTTATTTTTTTATTTTTTATTTTTTTGGTGGTTGTTTGGCTTTTTTTCCCCCAACTATCGCTAAAGGGGCTCTACCAACCCCTTGTTGGACCCTGGCTATATGATACTCTGTCTTCTTGATTATTTAACCTCTGGGGAATTTAAAAGGTGGAAGAAGGATGGTGTGTCCCAAGGGAAGGCAGAGTCCTATCTTAGAACACAGCTGGCATGGACTGATTAACTGCATTAGAATAGGAAAGACAGCAGGATTTCTGAGATCTGGAATTAGACTCATCTACTCAGGTGGGGCCATCACTGAAGGGAGAACAGAATGATCAGTCCAGAGGAAGGAGCACAGAACTCAACAAAGATCACATGAGAAGGGGAGCAAGGAGTTAGCTATAGAGGGAGGGGGAGGGAAGAGAATTACAAAAAAAACCAAGCTGGAGTATGTACATGTAACCACTCCCCAAGATGACTGTAAACTGCATGAACTACAAACATCTACTAATAAAATACAATTTTTTAAAAAAGAAGTTACCTATAGGGCTTCGGGAGTGGGGGATATTAGAGGTCATCTGCATGGCAGATGGGTACAGAGAAACCCACAGTATATAAGTCAAATACAGTCAAAACTCAGAAGTCTCAGCAAGCAGGCAGTCATCCATTGGGATATCCATTTACAAGTAGCAAGGTAAAGGGGCAAGACATAATCCCCAAGGGGACTAGAAGCCACGGCAGGACACTTGTCTCAGAAAAGACTGTGTTCAGACTATGAGGGCCTGAGTACCAGGAAAATAACCAAGGCAAGGACTTAGGGATAAAGGTGTGCGTCAGACTATCCACTTGTCAGAATGAGTCACAAGATTAGGGACAACAAGCCCGCAGCCAGAGTGACAAGACCAAATCAACACTGTTGAACTGCAACAGCTTAAATTCTTCCTCCCTGAATTCAGAATTGATCTTGGAGCCCGGGGCAAGGCTGAGCCTGCAGATCTGGCAGGTGAGTAGATTCAGCACAGAAAGGAGAGGGTGCAAAGACTGGGAACCAGGCACACCTGACAGATGGAACACAAATGATGCCCGGTTCTGCTCCAGCTGTTTTTGATGGCGTGACTTCTTGCTCAGACTTCTTGCTCAGAGGTTCAGGAAGAATGAAGAATGGGCTGACATGGGCCTTGGAGACCAGCTGCTTCTTGCCGGGAGTGGGAGGCAGGAAGCATGTGGATGTGGATTTGCAGAACACACTTGGTGTCCTGAGAGGGTGAGGAGATCCAGCAAATGACAGGAGAATCCCCACTCAGTCTAAACCTTCCACCTGCAGTAAGAAAAGGTCTCACAGTGAACACCCAGGAAACAGGTCTCTACAAAATCATATTATGTATAATCTGTTTTGTTTTGCATTTTTCCTGTGCATTTGTTTAATTTCACTCTTCCTTGTTAGAAAAGGACAAGGGCTTTGCCTGTCTTGTTCACCTCTATGACAGTTAGGCCCCAATAAGAATCTATTGAATGAATGAATTAGTGCATGCATGAAGGAATCAGTGAAGTGACCCATGGCTCTGCAATCATGATGCAGATTGCTTCTCAGAATTCATGAAAGAAAATCTTGTCCCTTGTTCCCCAAGCAGCACCTGGCCCCTGACCAGCCTGGAAGGCCTAGGAGTACTGATCTGCTCATGGATCCGTCTCCCGGGTTATTGAGCAACAGCAGAAGGGGCCAGTTGGGGTCAGGCTCCTGCTCTCTGTGTCCTCAGGCTGCCTCCTCCCTCTTAGGTTTCAGTTTGGACCGTTCTGGGTCATTTGTG
>RJWM01037541.1:0-17377 GCA_004363535.1 Dasyprocta punctata | reverse complement strand
ATAAACAATTTAAATGTCTATCAAGAGGTGAATAGATAAATTATAGCATAACTACAGTATATAATGGAATACTACTCAGCAAGAAAAAGGAGCACACTATTGGTACATGCAACACATGGATGAAACTCAAAATAAGTATGCTGAGTGAAAGAAGTTAGACCAAAAAAGAATACATGCTGTCTGCTTCCATATATAAAACTCTAGAAAATGCAGATTAATCTGTGGTGACAGAAAACAGACAATTGGTTACCTAGGAACAGAGTAGGGTAGGGAAGAAGAGATGAAATACAAAGGGGCCTGGGAAGCTTTGGGAAATGATGGACATATTTACTGTCTTTTCTTAAAAATGTATTTATTAGCTGGGCGCATGGTGGCACACACTTGTCATCCCAGCACTCAGGAGGCTAAGGCAGGAGAATCACCACGAGTTTGAGGCCAGCCTGGGCTTCACAGTGAGTTCAAAGCCAGCCTGACCTACATAGCAAAACCCCATCTCAAACAAACAAACAAACAAAAAAGTATTTATTTTTGATATTCCTATCTTGATTGTAGTAAGGGTTTTATGGGTATGTATGTAGACCAGAGGTCATCAAAATGTTTTCTTTAGATACATGAGGTTAATTGTATCCCCATTATAATTCAAAAGCCTTTTAAAAAAAAAAGAACAAGGAAAGATTAAAAAAAAACTACTCTTTGCCTTCAAAAGGCAGCACAGGGTCATGGCTAGAGCGTGGACTGTGGAGGCTTTGCTAGGCCTGGATTCTAGCTACATGACTTGGTAACTGTGTGACCATGACCAAATCAGGGGATCCCTCCAAGCCTTGCTTTCTTCATCTGCAAAATTGGAGTGATGAACACAAAGTTATTTGGAATGTAGAACAGTAGCTTAAGAATGGTAAATTCAGTGATGCCTCGGTTCACGAACTTAATTCTTGCCACGATTCTGATCACAAACTGAATTGGACGAGAACTAAATCCAATTTTCCCTATCAAGTCAACATTCAGCCTAACCATTGAATTTGATTTGGTTTTCATCCAACTCAGTTTGCAAACAGAATTATGGAAAGAATTAACTTTGTGAACTGAGGCACTGCTGTATTAGCTACCACCACCATCATCCTCACGTTATCTTCCTCCTGCTCCTCCTCCTCCTCCTCCTCCTCCTCCTCCTCCTCCCCCACCACCACTACCACCTGTACAGTTGTTGATTGTAAAGCAAAGCAGACAGATACAGTACAGATCCACACTTAAGGGAATGTGTGAGAAGTCAGAAATTCAAGTCTGTTAGGGACACCCAGAAATGTCACCGCTCAGGTCTAATGTTTTGAGGCAAACTCCACCTTGAGGCCAATACCCAGGTTTAGCCAGGCTGAAAGCTGCAAGGGAAGAAGACACATGGATACACCTGGATGAAAGTGTGTGGGTAGAAAAGAAAGACACTGACAAGCAGCACGGTGACCTTCCCTGAAGTCCTCAAGTTTCCAGCCAATTGTCATATCTGAAGCTGGTCTTTCCTCTGCCCCTCTCACCTGGCATAGCAGAGGGACTTCCTTTAGGTCTTCCAAAGAGGGAATAAGGGGGAAAGTCAGGAGCCAGGTCTGTGCAGAGGGGTGGGTGTGAGATCCCCTCTGGGAAGAGAGCGTGTGGGAGTCACACAGTTCCGGTTAACGGCCTCATGGCTTAACCTCAGTTCCCTATGGATCTAAGTGGCACTTGAGAGGGCCGCCCCCTTCTGAGCTTCTTCCAGGTTTGAGTGACTGAGCTCCCACTCTGTCCTTGCCCCAAAACAGTGACAGAGCAGCGCGAGTGCTGCTGTGACTGGCTCTTCCTGGAAAAGGCAGCGAAATTTGCTGAGAAAAATGCAGGACTTGGGTGGAAGCACTGAACTGGTGGAGGTGGAAGGAGGGAAGGGGACAAGACTGGGAGAAATTGAAGACGTTTTCTCCAAGCTCCATTATGGACTGAAAGAGTGCGGTATTAGCAGGTGGGGCTGCGATGGGATCGAGCTGGCCAGAAGCCTGGGCCCGGGTAGTTCTGTTCTCTGAGAGAAGATCCTACAGGAACATGGACAAGAAGTGAGAAAAGGATCATTCAAATCAAGATGAGGGTGGCCAGGTGCGTTGGTGCACATCTGTAATCCCAGCACTTGGGAGGCTGAGGCAGGAAGATCACTATGAGTTTGAGGCCAGCCTGGGCTACACAGTGATACCCTGTCTCAAAAAAACAAAACCAAAACCCAAAAACCACCACAACAAAAAAGATCAAGATAGGGGTAAGCCAGGTCAGCGCCCTCGCCTCTGAGAAGGCGTGCACCTGATGGCGTGCACTGTGGGATAGTGTCCTGGCTTGGAAGAACCCCAGCAAAACTAAGGTTCTTACCTCAAAATCCAGCTCCCCGACTCTACCAGTTAACCTACCACTCGCCCCAGCCCGTCCTCCTCTGATCCACTCTGTGCCCTGGTGACATCCCCCAGTGGTGTCACCTGGGGTTTCCTCACCTCTGACTTCTGAATGGGTTGGGCCAATGGGAGACAGGGCGAGAGTGGCATATCTCTTTCCTATTCTCTGCTTCCTTTGGATTCTGGTTCTGCGGTAACCGCATCCCTCCAGGGCTCCAGGTCCACACCGTGCCTCCAGTTCTCACCCCTATCTCTGGCACAGTCTCTCTCCTCCCTGACCTGCTGAGCTTCTTGGTGTTGCTAGTCTCTGGGTGACCTTTGTTTGTTCCCTTAATTCTGCCCTCAACCCTCTTTGAAACATATTTCATGGATTCTACTCCACACCGGGACAACCACTGGTTAGCTGCCTAGTAACCTGGGCAGTCAACCTCCAGACTCTGCTTCCTCACCTCTGGTGGCCATACGGGAAGTTGCGTGCACTCCTGGAGATAATGCACACAGTTAGCCACTGCTCTCGTCCTGTGTGATGCCCCAGCACAGGGCACTCAGAACAGTGATACAAGAATTCTGCAGGTCTCCTATCCCCCCTCCCTCAATCCCTAAGCCCTTCTTCTCCTGAGATAAACTCTGCACGCTCAGACTGAGAAGAACAGGGCACACACCCCTCCAGTAACCTGTCACACAGGCCTAAGAAGGCCGGAGGGCACTCTGCCAGCCCAGCACACCAAGCGTCCCCCAGCAAAGGTCAGCCTGCCCAGAATAAGGAAGTACCTGGAGCCAAGAAAGGTAAATCCAAACCCCAAAATACAGACACCTAGCATTTCAATCAACACAGCCTGCAGTGCCCTTGGAAAGCACTGTTTATGCGACAACAAACCACTTAAATGACCCAAAGTTGGAACCCACAAGGACTCCTTGAATGACTTATGAGGGACACAGCTGCTAAGAACTCTAGAAGGCCTATGGGATACAACTGGGTGCTTCCTTTGCCTCTCCGCCCTGGAGCTGCCAGTTTCTCCTGCAGGGACCAAGCCCTGGAGGGGCTGCCATGAGGGGCGTGTCTGGGGAAGACCCCAGGCTCAGACATGGCAGCCTGTTTCATCCTAGGTACTAACACAAACACTGTGCTTTCTGTCAAGTCAGGAGGAAGAATGCAATTATTTCTCACCGGGGATGGAGGTTGAGAGGAAGGACTCTGGCATGGTGATCAAAGGCATGGAGTGAAGTCCTGAGGGTGAATCTGGGCCCTGACATTAATTGCTGTCTGACCCTGGCAAATGAGCTTGCCCTCTCAATGACTCCAGTTTGCTGCCTGAAAGGCGAGGATGATAGTAATAACATGCCTGCTTCAAAACATTTCTGTGAGGATTGAATGAGTTAATCCATATAAAGTGGTTGGAACTGAACCAGACACATGGAGAGGGGCCAGGTACCCACTGCTGCTTCATGGCATGGTGCATCATTTTCAAGGGCGGCTGTAACAATCCCTCCCATCCCCCATGCCCTGTTCCACAGCCCCTCCCAATAGGAAAAGCTGGAGTTTCCTTTCCGCTTGGATCTTGACTGGTTTGGATATTGCCTGGCTTTATGAATTGTGGCAGAAATAACATTCTTGGACTTCTTGGCCTTAGGAGTATCTGCAACTTCCATGCTATCAGGAAATACAAGTCACACAAAAGAGTGCTTTGCAGATGCTTGGGCTGGAGGGTCCAAGGAAGATCTCAGCTAACAGTCAGTACTCAACACTGCTTGTGTGAGTGGGGACGCCTTTGAGATAGCTCTGGCTCCAGTGCCAGCGTTGTTTGGCTGATCCTGCATGAAAGGCACTGAGTTGGGGGCACTCAACTTCCACTGCTGTGAGAGATAAGCAAGTGATTATCAAATTTTGAGACAATCTGTTATACAGCAATGAATAATATGGCCATTTTAGTGATATTGAATGTCTTTGTCCTTACCAAAGTGGAAGCTAAAACAAAATAGGGACTGGGTTTCTCTGGGTCTCTAGAATCTAGCAAAGGTAGGTTCCCATTAAGAACTGGTTAGATGAATGAACATGTCATTGCTCTCTAGTCTCAAGGTCGGTAATATGAGCATTCTTATCGCTTTGTAAGGAGGGAAAACTGCACTCAGAAAGGTTAAATGACTTATCTAAAATCGCACATCCAGTAGCTATTCCAGTAAAGGCGAGATCTCCTATCTCTTGACTCTTCCAATAGGTGTCCTTTCTCCCATGCTGTGCTGCTGTGGGGCAGATCCCAGGCACACACCTCTGCATAGCCATCCTAAACTGGGCCGTACTCTAGAATGATGTCATCTCATGAGTTCAAACCTGGAATCCTCTAAAACAGATAGTCAGGGTGGGGAGGTTGCTGAGGATTGGACCCAGGGTCTTGCACTGAGTTACACCCCAGCCCACAGGTGGTCTTCACATGATATGTTGGAGCAGTAAAGGAATATGGCATGACTATGAGAACTGGAGAGGGAATTCCAGGAGGAGGAAAGGGCTTTTGGAAAGATTCATAGTCTAACCTGAGCTGGTCCCATGCAGAGCTAGCAGGAGCGCTGATGGTAGAGAATGGGCCAGAGGAGTTTGGGAAACAGAGATGAGTCGGGTAGGACATCAAAGGCCTTAGATATGGAACTCAACATGGGAAGATATCTATTTCCTGGTCTCTGTTAGTGCTTTTGTGCTGGGTAATTTCTAAACAATAGAAAGGTATTTCTCACAGTTCTGGAGGCTGGGAAGTCCTAGAGCAAGGCCCCACTGGGCTCAATATCTGATGAGGGCCTGGTGTCTCTCCTTCTAAGATGACTCCTTGATCCCCAGAGGAACAATACTATGCCCTCACATGGCAGGAGTGAACTCTCCTTTCAAACCCTTTCATGAAGCATTAATCCATTCATAAAGTCCGAGTGCCTGAAGACCCCACCACTCTCTTGCCATCACCTCCATGGGGTTTGAGTTTCAACATGAACTCAGGAGAGACCACAGCATGTTCAAAACACCAGGCTAAGCCGGGAGAAATGGGCCCAGGGAGACACTTCTGTCCCCAAAGCAAACTGTGTTAAGGGGAAGGCACCCGTGATGCTGATGAGGAAGATGACACAGTTCCTTCTGTCTCAGAAACCAAGCTGCAGGCCAGAGGAGCACAGAAATGCCCTAGCTGTTCTCCATTGTCCTCTTTCCTTCCTGCATGTGCCAGTCTCCATTTTCTTACCAATGGAGGGAAACATGACAATTAGGATTTCTCTGGAATCTTGGCAACAGAACTCAGGCTTTTATTAGCATGTAATTTTTTAAAAATGGCACTAATTTCAGTAACAAATAAATTAAATCCTGTTCCACACCTTGGCCTTTCTAATTTAACTTACCAAGTGATTTACTTTCTTAGTACCTTTAACCCAGTCTCCCCAGCAGCTGACCTGTTAGTGGTATCATTTATCTTATCTCAGGGATGCACATCACAGCAAATCTGAAGATGGGACTTAGAAATAACACATAAAGTACATGTGTTTTAGACGTACACTCCAGGGTGGGTAGCTTAGAGATAAGAGCCTGGGGATACTCCGAGGACCAATGCCAGTGCATGTGTCATCTAAACTCTTCAGAGCCTCACTTTCCCCATCTGAAAGAGTGGGACTAGTTAGAACTGCTGCCTAAAAATAAAATTCTATACTAAAGCATTTAACTTTATTCCATGAATACTGAGTCCTTTCCATGAACAGATTGAGGTAACAGATCCAGAGAGAAAAGCAGTATGTAGTCGTTATTCTCAGGACTTCCAGTCCGCTTAGGGAGAGAGGACTTGCACGGCAGCCAGGAAAATGCTGGCAAGAATGGCAAGTTGAATTGTAGAGGTGATAGATGCTGAGGTCAGGCAGAAAAGAAGGACACGTGGCAGGCGTGGTGGCAAATGACTATAATCCCAATACTCCAGAGACTAAGGCAGGAGGAACCAGAGTTTGAGGCTGCTTGGGCTACATAGCAAGACTTAGTCTCAAAAACAAAACAAAACAAAGATGGCGGAACAGTATGCAGCAGAGAAAAGAGCCTCTCTGAGAGATACAGTCCAGATGCTGGAATATAGCTCATGGGGAAGACAAAAAGGAAGGAAGTGGGTTCCCTGGACCCAGGAGGAATCTAAAGTGAGAACTGAAGCCCACAGAAAGAGTAAAAAGAAAAACTTAAATGACGAAGGTGGTAGCCAGTGGCATTTTTGCCCAGAGCTGAACCCCCTGTGCAAGAGGAGCTGTTGGAACCTGGGAACACACAATCAAGGTGACCTGGTAGCTGGTGGCCCTGGAGGCCTCTGCAAAAAGAGGCAGCATTCGAGGGAAGTAGCAGTGGACAGGAGCAGTGGACCTGGAAGACTGAACTGGCTGGTGGTGAGTGCAGTCCTCCCGCAGGAGAGAGTGACTGACCAGGAACCATTTTGGAGTTGGGCCAGATAAGCCCAGAACCAGAACTCCTCCCAGCTTCCTCCAGCAGCTCCTAGCTGGACACAGACCCATGGAAATTGCTCAGACTGAGCTCTACCCCTGTGCATCCTACTGGCCACCTCGGAGTTTCCCTGTGGGTAGCCAGCTGGGTCTGGAGGTGGTGGCCGGCCCTGCCTCCATGCACACTCCAGGGGTGGTAGTGGAGGATCCCCACCAGTGACCAGCCCAGGTTCACAGGTGGCCACCTCGGAGGTTACCTGTGGGTATCCAGTTCTGTCTGGAGGCAGCACCCTGCCCTGCCTCCATGTACACTCCAGAGATGGTAGTGGAGGATCCCACTGGTGACCAGCCCAGGTCTGCAGGCAGCGGTTAGCTTCACCCCCGTTCACACTCCAGCAGCCATCAGGGAGATAATGCAAGCTGGGAAAAGCAGCAGACAGCCCTGTACCAGCACATCTAATGGCCACCATCCCATATTTGTAGCCAGCACTG
The DNA here is from genome assembly GCA_004363535.1 of Dasyprocta punctata. Lineage (NCBI taxonomy): Eukaryota > Metazoa > Chordata > Mammalia > Rodentia > Dasyproctidae > Dasyprocta > Dasyprocta punctata. The sequence continues at coordinate 10,046 of RJWM01037541.1, read as the reverse complement.
GCTAGGAGAACCAGTCTCACTTGAGTGAAATTGTAGCCAATGCAGGAAGTGCCTGGGACCTCAGTGCCCACTTGTCCAGAAGAACCCAGGAATGTGTCAAGATGAAGAAGCAAAAGGCAGTCTCTGGCCACCAATCCAAGCAGAGCAAGTGCAGGAGATGCCAACATGGAAGAGACTGGGAGTCACACACCTGAAGTTTCTGAAGTGATGGCAACTGAAGTAAAGAAACAACTTCATGAGGCTATAAAAGAAATTAGAGCAGAAATACTAACTCAGGTAGAAGAAGAAATGAAAAACATAATAAAGGAATTGCTAGGCATCTCTAAAGAAGACATAGATTAAAACATGGAGGAGCATAGGAAAATGAGGGAAACCTTGACTGAACAATACAAAAAAGATTTAGAGTACATGAAACAGATTCAAAGAAATATCCAGGAAATTAAAAACTCCATTGAAAGCTAGCAAAACCACTTGAAAGAACCTGAAGATAGACTTTCAAACCTTGAAGACAGGTTTGCAGCTTGTGATTGCAAAAGGAAAGATCTCTTAAAAATAACAAGGAACCTGAAAGTAACAATTCAACAGCTGCAAGACAACCCAAACAAACATAACTTAAAAATAATAGGTGTCAGTGAAAAAGCAGGGGTCAACACAAATGACATTAAAAGTCTATTGACAGAAATAATATCAGAAAACTTCCCAAGTATGGGAAATGGAAGTGACTTTCAGATAAGTGAAGCATATAGAACTCCAGCTAGCCATAGCCAAAATAAATCTACACCCAGACATATAATAATCAAGATCCCAGAAATTCAACACTAGAACAGAATATTAAAAGCTGTTAGAGAAAAGAAACAGATCACCTATAAAGGAAAACCCATCAGAATCATGACAGACTTCTAAACACAAACCATCAAGTCAAGAGGAGCTTGGAGTGAAGTATTTCAAGTCCTGAAAGAAAACAACTTTCAATCCAGATTGATGTACCCTGCAAAACTATCTTTCAAAATTAACAGAGAAACAAGATACTTCCATGACAAAGAACAACTGAAGGAATTCATGACCACCAAACCAATACTACAAAGAATACTGAAGGACATTCCAGAGAGAGAGAAAAAAAAATCACAGCTCCAGAAACAGTGACAGAGGGGTATCACTGAGCAGGGCAGACAATTGAATGGAGAAGAAAAGTAGGCAGCCAATGGCAGGAAAATAGCATGGCAGAGATGAGGCAGTGCATGTTGGCCATAACCATTAATGTAGATGGCCTCAATTCACCAATAAAAAGAAACACAGGCAGAGTGGATCAGGAGACAGGATCCATCGATATGCTTTATACAAGAAACACATTAAACTTGAAAGGGGGTTCATAGACAGAAAGTCAAAGGGAGAGAACGGTGCTCTATGTAACAGGAAACCAGAAAGAAGTGAGGGTAGCTTGTCCATTAACTGCAGAGTGGACAAGAAAGACATGGCATTTTTATACAATGGAAAGCTACTCAGCTATAAAGAAAGATAACCTAGAGGCTCTTGTAGGTAAATGGATACAACTTAAGCTCATGCTTATAGATGAAATGATCCAGAGTCACATGGGTGAACATCATGTTGTCTCCCTAGCATAAAAAACTAAAGGAGTTAGTAGGATTCAAAATACACAATACACAGCTGGGCATGGTGGTGCACGCCTTTAATCACAGCACTCAGGAGGCTGAGGTAGGAGGAGCATTGTGAGTTCAAGGCCAGCTTGGGCTACAACGCGAGTGCAAGGCTGGCCTGAGCTACACAGTGTGACCCTGCCTCAAAAGACCAGGGCCAGAAGTTTGGCTCAGTGACTTAAGTGCCTGTCTGACAGGTGTCAGGTTGTGAGTTCAATCCCCCGTGCCACAAAAAAAAAAAAAAAAATACACAATACATATTGTGAAAGTGAAAGAGGAGGATGTGTCTAAAAGGGGAAGGCAAATTTGAATACCGTATTGTTTTCATTGTTTTATTTAGTTTGATTCTGTTTTGGTTTGTCTGATCTTATTGCATTTGTTGGCATGGACAGCTATTTCAAAGATAACAAAACAAAATACATAATGGTAGCCATTATTGATTTCCTATTACCTTGTTCTGAAACCCTGTATTGCTTTCATTGTTTTATTTTGAGTGATTTTATTCTATTTTGATTTGTTTGATTGTACTACATCTGATGATACAGGCAACTACTTAGAGGATAACAAGAGGCATTATGGTAACCACTGTTGTTTTACTATTGTTTTTAAGTCCTGTATTGCTTCCATTTTTTGGTTTTATTGGTTTTATTCTGTACTATTTTGTTTGATTTTATTATGCCTGATGGTATGGGCAGTTATTTTAAAGATAACAAAAGGCATTATGGTAGCCATTATTGAGTTCCTTTTATCTTTTTTTGAAGTCATGTACCATGTTCATTTTGTTTTGTTTTGATTGACACTATTCTGTTTTATTTCGTTTGGTTTTATTCTCTTCAAAATAAACACACACACACACACACACACACACACACACACACACACCAGTGGGTAGATTGTATTATTTATTCATAAATATTTTCTATCATCCCAACACAGCTCCTCCCGATGGGAAGAGCTACCTCTCACCAATGCAGGTGTCAGAGTTGGCCAGGTGACTTCATTACCTAATTGAGCTGATGCACATCACATCCAAGTGGTTTCCAGAGCCACTGGGGGTAAATCCCACAGGTAAATCCCACTCTTTGAGAGGCCCTGTTCCTTTAACCTAAACCTGGAATGAAGAAGTAATGAGTGGAATGGAACAGTAATGAATGATGAGTATGTAATATGAATGAGAAATAATCCTTCCTGATTGGAACTATTTGTTACACAGCATAACTTTATCTAAACTGACAGAAACTTCATGCAGAAATATCTGAAGTGTCCAATTATGTATTAAGTGCCTTGTACACTAAGCAAAGTCCCATAAGAGGAGCCAGAAATGATTCTTTTTTTTTTTTTTTTTTTGGTACTGGGGATCAAACTCACAGCCTCATGCCTGCCAGGCAGGCGCTTACACCACTGAGCTAAATCCCCAGCCCTATTTTTTGAGATAGGTCTCACTATGCAGTTAGGCTGGCTTTGAACTCACTTTGTAGCCCAGGCTGGTCTCGAACTCACAATGATCCTCCTGCCTCAGCCTCCTGAGTGCTGGGATTAAAGGCGTGCACCACCATGCCCAGCTAGCAAGAAATGATTCTGATTTTTGTTTATTTGTTTTTTGTTTTCATAAAACAAGGTTTTGTTATGTATTCAGGCTGGCCTTGAACTCACTATGTAGTCCAGGCTGGCCTGGAACTCCCAGTGATCCTCCTGCCTCAGGCTCCCAAGTGCTGGTATTGCAGGTGTGTGCCACTATGTCTGGCTTGTTGTGATTTTTTTAAAGTCAGAAATAGTAGTAACGAGTATCCTTTGTATTGAATTTAATAGTGCACATACTACTTTTTTTCCCCCAGTACTAGGGATAGAACTCAGGGTTTTACACAGTTAGGCAAGTACTGTACCACTGAGCTACATTCCCAGCCCTTTTGATTATTTTATTTTGAGGCAAGATGTTGCTAATTGTTCAGACTGAGCTCTAACTTTTGATCCTCCTGCCTCAACCTCCTGAGTAGTAGGGATTACAGGTGTGCACCACCATACTTGGCCTCACCTAATATTATGATACAAGTTGTCAGCACTCAGTCTGTGAGATGAGTATTTCCCCCACTTCACAAAGGAGGAGTTCGAAGAGGGTAAAGGCCCACCCTGGCTCAAACACCTCAAGTATGGACACGTCTTAGCAAGTCCAGATCCTCTGGCTTCCAGCCAAGTACTGAGACTCACACCTATCCTCTGGGGGTTGCAAGCCGAGGTTGCCATTGAGACCAGTTGCACAAGGGCTTCGGTACCACCAGGCAGCTGAGACCCAGATAGGGAGCCAGCTCAGCTCTTGGGGCAGAGTTGTGCCTGCTTTGGCTGCCCCAGAGCTTGGCAGATGACTGCAGGATGACAGGCTTCCTCTGAAGACCTCTTCCTCTCCCATTTTTGAAAGGGTCAGTCACCTCCATGGAGTTGCTAAGTGTTCCAAGAGGAGCCCCCTTCCTTGCTCCAACCTCTTCAGTCTGGTTTCACCTTCTATGGGAAATTCCATGGTTAGGATGTGGATTCAGGACTGAGAATCATTCGACAAAGGGAGAAAGGAGAGGCACAAATAACAACAAAAGTGAGTGTGGACAAAAATAAACTGAATTAGTACCAGGTGTGGTGGTGTGCGCCTGTAGTCCCAGCACTTGAAAGGCTCGGGCAGGAGAATTGCCATGAGTTTAAGGCCAACCTGGGCTACATACTTAGTTCAAGACCAGCCTGAGCTGAGATTTTGCTGAGACCCTATCTCAGCAAAATCAAAACAAAACAAAACAAACAAATAAAAATTAGTGAATTAGTTTCTAACACATAATCGAGGTGGTACCCACTCACTGTCAGTGTGACTCCTGATCTTCTGGGGCCTCCGCCCTGACTAAGCTCCCCAACACCAAAGCTGGGGTACAAGTTGTAGAACTGAACCCAGGTCAGCACAGTACAGCCAAAGTGGGTGGGTCATGAACCAGACAGATATGACTCACCTGGTTGCTCTTGAGATCTCAGGGCCAGATTGGACACTGGTTTGACCAAGGCAGATAACCTGGGGCTACTAGGGTCTTACTGCTCCCCTCCAGCCTCTGGAACTGCTGAGTGGTTGCTGTACTTACCCCCCCACCCTGGGAATATCCCACTCTAACTTGACTCTCACTGGAGTCCAGTCTCCTTTGTGTACAGTCTCTTGTTTGAGAATTTCATACATGATGAAAGTAGTTTGGGTTCACATGCACGCTCTTTTTGAGACAGCATGTACCAGTACTTACTAGTACCACACACATACCTTTGCATGAAATAATACCACAACACTGCTGTTATTATGTCCACAGTACTGATAAGGAAGGTGGAAAATTGTGGTACAGTTACTGTTTACAGGAAAATGACCTAAAGGGGTGTTCTGAAGTGTATTGGAGGAATTGAAGAGATTGGAAGGTCAAGATATGAACAAACATTTGGTCGTATTACAAATACATGGCAACCTGGCTGAATGTCTCTGCTAGCTCCCCTTTTCCTTTCCCTAGCTAAAAGGAAATTTACTCAAGGGATAGAAAATTGGATTGGGAGTTGGAAGACCTGGAACTCAAAATCTGAACTTGTCTCTTATTAATTGAGTGGCATGAACAGATACCTCCCTGGGCCTAGATTCCCTTTCTATGCAATGGAGGTTGGGGGTTGGCATAGGAGACCCAGGGACTCTGCCGTGTGTTTACTATAAAGTCAAACCCAGTTCAAGGACTGCTCTTCCAATCTACACATCACCTTCAATAGTCTTAGTCACAGCACTTTTAATCCATTTAATTATAGAGAGTAACTGCACCAGGATTTTGCAGTTTCCTTATCTGCAGTGGGGGTGAGAATAATAACCCAAGGGCCAATGACACCTCTAGTCTCTGGCCCTGCACTGTGCAGAGCAGCTGGCAGACACATTCCTGGGAAATGAGCTGGAGGCTGCTACAGTTGGGCTCTTATCCCAAACAGCTGGTGCAGAGAGCAGGGCAGGTAGGACAACCTCTAAGAACAACCAACTGCAATGCCTATCAAGGGCAACCTAGAGGCCACTAGCCAGCCACCCATGCATGTGCTTTGTGAGCCATGTCTCTCCTGCTAAAGGCCTCTCTCCAGGATGTGGGGGAGTCTCTCATTTCACATCTATACCTGTCCTGGGCAGGGCTTCAACCAGAACATTCTCTTTCCCCATGGCCTATGTTGTAGCCTCTACATGGGCTCCAAGACTACCAGTAGAGGAGGGGGTTGCAGGGAAATTCACACCCCATAACCCTTCTCCTGTTCCAGCCACAATAGAGGGTCTTCTCTTTTTCCCAAGGCTGCAAGTTTAACCCCTGCAAGTCTGTAGGTTTGTGGTAAGCAAAAGGGCATTAATTACAGAAGAAAAGCAACTGAGTTGAAGATGGCCTATGACTCTCTTGCAGTGCCTTGGCCCTGGCCCTTAGTACCCAGCTTACCTTCCCCCTCCTGGCTTGCTTCCTGACTGCAGAGCTAACTTGACTCCCACAGACAGGAGGGCCCTTGGCCACATCTGCCCTATCTAGATCCAGGCTCCAAATGACACTCTATATTCCCCAAGAGAGAAGAGGAAAGCCTCCCTTCCACCAGACAGTGGGGTAGCTCTGTCTGCTCTGTCTCCCGCTGTGGTCTTTTGTATCTGCATGCTTGGACATGTATTTCCTCTTGTCTCAACCTGCCCATGGTAGAATCAGAGCCTTTCCTCTGCATAATGGAAGACCCAGTATTTTTCTCATAGCCAAAAGTAGTCTTGGCCTAGGGATGTATCTCAGTGGCTGAGTATTTGCTGAGCATGTGTATGGCCCTGGATTTAATGCCTGGCAGCACCACCCAAAACCAAACAAACAAACAAAACACCTTTTGTGGGCTGGGGATTTAGCTCAGCAGCACAAGTACCTGCTTGGCAAGTGTAAGGTCATGGGTTCGACAGCGTGTATCAGTACTTACTAGTACCACATACTTTTGCATGAATTAATTCAATACCATAACACCTTTCGCTTTAGAAAAATTTGCCCTCTTCCTCCAGTTGAACAGGAAACAGTTGAAATTTTGGCATTACCATGTGCCCCGCTCTTGCCATCCAGCTTGCGTGAGAGAACCCCACAAAGACATGAATGATCAGACTTGGGCCAGTCACAGATGGAAGCAGTGGTTCCAGTCAGCCTATACTAACGGGTCTTTGCAAGAGTCAAGGGTTTAGACTAAGCATTCAGATAGAGTGGCCTTCAAGTCTGCAGTATGTGGTTTCATCAGCCAGCAAGACCAAATTACCCCATGTTTATTTTTAAAGAGTCAATGACCTATGAATAAACAGCACTTGACATTGAAAATTGCCACATTAAATACGTAGCTCCTCTGCCCAATTACAGCAGCCTCCAGAGCTCTTCCAAATTGTCACCTAAGATGAATATGACAGCAAACAATGCTTTTAAAAGTAAGTAATCTGCTCTATAATTATTTTAGCGGCTGCAACTGCCAACCAGCAGGATCACTTATGAAAAAGGACGCAGTCGTTCCTTATTAAAAATGCATGAATATACAGTCTCTTGATTGTGGAAATAATCAGCGGACTCTCTAATGGAACAAGACTTAGCCATAGAAGAATTAATTAGAGTGAAATTGATTAAGGAGAAGAGGGTAAAAATCTATCTGTGATGATTCAGGCTCCAATTAAACTCAGCATTAATTCTCACATTCTTTTTAAATTAAGAGCTTCATCTAAATACTCTGCATTAATATTCTAACAGATCCCACCCTGATTTAACCAGACAGAAATGCAAGTATTTCCAGTGGAAGCTGAAGATCAGGTTCTTATGGATAGTCAAGTGTCTGTCTTAAGGATTTCAGGAAGTTGGAATTTTTATGATTATTTTAAGTAAAAGGGGGTGGAGTGGGCAGTGAAATCACCAAATTCCTTCTGGCTTTGAGCACTGTAGACTTTGGTTAGCTCTCTCAGCAGCTAAAAGAAGTATGCAACCCAAATAATTACGGGGCAGCCCCAGAATTCTCTTTGGTGTTTATCTGCTCCAGAACAGATAAGGGGACCTTGCAGGCATCAAGAAGCCCATACATAATTATCTACCATCTCCTGAGAGGTCTCCAGTGACCAGAACTCCACCACTCCTCTCATAACCTTCCTGATCCGGTGGCGAACAGGAAGGCAGCTAATATATTTCCAATACTCCCAGTTCACAGTCTTCCCCCACACTCCTGGCAACCATTTGAAAGACACCAAGCTTCCCCACACCATTGATTTTTCTCTTTCACTGCCTACATTAGGAACCCGCTCCTGGTTCCTGGCTCTGTGTCCCAACTGTGCTTACGTTTCACAGGTCACTGACCTTTTCTTGTTCCCCTAGCGACTGCTATCTTTGCAGCCCTGCTTTCATCTGCTGCCCTGATTTTGTCCTGTGGTTGGTAAGGTTAAGTACAACCTTTGTCTTGACCAAGACAGGCAGCTCCTGGTTAAGAAGCACCCAGAGGGCTCCAAGTCTCCCCTGCTCAGCATCTTCCCATTCAACACTGTGGAGCGGGATCACCAGGGCAAGGTGTTGCAGGCCCCAGCAGCCAGTCCCCAGCCAGTCTTAGTGTTACAGGCAGCTGAGTTAGATAAAAATGTTATAGGCAGTCACACAGGGCTGGGCCCTCCAAGGAGCCAGTGCAGAAGCCCAGATACCTCACAACTGTCGGGGAGACAGACACCTCCTGCAGTGGCCCAGGCCTCAAGACAAAAGATCAAACAAATGCACCCACACCCTAAGGACTGATATTCCAAATAGGTCTCTATCACTGTGAGAAAGCCAGAAGTCACTGTCCCAGCCCTTTATGGGAAAAGTCACTGCTCCTTGAACATGCCCACTTGCTACGTGACTCATTTAATCAATTTTACCTGAGCAATTAATCTTATTGGTTAACCATAGTTCTGGCCCACCTAATATCCACCTTGTGAGTTCCCAGGTTTTCCCCACCTTGGACCCGTCTCATTGCGTGATTTCACTCTATAAAAGTCCCTAGAAAAGACAGTCTTTAGCAACCCACTCAGGACCCCTTCTGTCTCTCTCTCAGACAGAAGCCTTTTTTTTTTTTTTTTTGGTCGGTGCTGGGGATCAAACTCACAACCCCGCACCTACCAAGCAAGCACTTAAGCCACTGAGCCAAACTCCCAGCCCTAGTTTTTTCAAGGAAGGGGTCACACTATGTAGTTCAGTCCGGCCTTGCTCATGTTGTAGCCCAAGCCAGCCTCAAACTCACAACACTCCTCCTATCTTAGCCTGAGTGCTAGGATTAAAGGCGTGCGCCACCACGCCCAGCAACGGAAGCTTTTTTTCTCTCAATAAATATAGTCTGTTCTTAACCTCCGTTGTTCTTAAAATTCATTCTTTGATTTTAGAGAACATGAACTCATACTGGGACATCTAGTAGATTGGGAGTTTCATTCCCCTATATCATTAGGAGCAAACTGGGGCAGAAATGGGGAAGAGACAATTTCAAGTCCTTTGTTTTCTCTTGGTTCCCATTTTACCTGGAGACTGGGTTGTTCACTGAGGCCTTTGATCAGGGCCTGACACTGCCTTGAGGAGTCTGTCAGGCGTGGCCAAGGGAAAGGACCAGGCAGAGGGCATGGTCCACAAGTGGTAATTTTGTTTTTGTGAGCTGACAAGGGAAGTCCCATTCACACCAATGACAAATTATCCATGGTGTCCCCTCCCCACAAAGTCAGACTCGTTGGTCTCAAGTGCTTAGAGAATAGTTGGGCAGATGACACAGCAGGGAGCTGCCATAGGTGGGCCACTGTGCGGTTGTGGCAGCAATATCACTGAGAGCCCCAGGAAGAAGTCCAGACGCCCCCTTCCCTTGAGTCTGGCTCCTCCCCCACAACTCCTCCCCAGGCAGGACTTTGAATGACAAAGGAGGACTATGGAGAGGCGGCAGGGCTGTCTTTTTCACTCAGGAAGCTCCTTTAACTCTATGGAAATTTACAGATGCAAATGGGTAGTAAGGGACAGGGACCTTGAAGCACCCAACCCCCAAATGCAAATAGCCGTGGGGGTGGGGAGGAGCCGCAGGCAATCCTTTCTCTCAGCTCTCTCTCTTCCACCCTCTCATTCTGGTTTTCGCCCATTCAGATAGTAGCAAATTGGTTCTGAGGACCAATCTGAGACTTTCGCCTTTTCCTTAGTACTGAGAAGGTTGCAAGAGAAAGATGTGATCCCTGCGCGCAAAGGCATCACAGCTAACAGCAGGATGACATGGTTTCCACGGAAGCAAGTGAAAAATTACAGTGAATGGTATATCATAGAGTAACCAGCTGAGTGCCACCAACTTCACGCCGAAGTCAGAGAAAGGCAGGAGCCCTCAGAAGTGGGCTGA
>RJWM01037540.1:0-17368 GCA_004363535.1 Dasyprocta punctata | reverse complement strand
CAATGCTTTCCCCTCCTATATTCATCTAGGAATGTTGTACTTGGCACAGTAGGTCTCCAGCAGCTAAAGTCCCATTTCCTAAGGTCAACATACCTCTGGCAGTTAACAAAGACTTTCCTGATGAGCCATAAGATACACTGTGAGGCCTGAGCAAGAGAAACACAGGGCTCTGCGAATCCAGGGGAAATACTGAATTCATGCCCAGGGTGGCTGCTACAGCCCTGTCCTATTCACCTCACCCTTTAGAGGGAAAGATAAACACAAAATCACGACGAGAAAGAAATGCAAGACTCACAGTTCCCCAGAAGTCAGAACTGCAGACTTTCCTATTAATGTGTTTATGCATAAATGAATTTTGCTTGCTAGTAGTAAAATAAGTCACTTTTTGCTTTTAAGGATGTAATTGTGTTCTGCATTCAGGTCTCCTGTAAGTCTGAAAGCTCCACAATGTTTCTTAATATTTATGAGTTACTATCTTGCATCTCCATCCAGGGATTTTAAACCCCTGAAGAGGAAACATTGTGTCTTGAGAAACCATCACTCTGCACCAACATTGGTTGACCTGATTCAATTTCACATAACTTTTGTGTTTTCCCAGAAGAAATTTTAAAGTAGAACAGGATCTTGCATATCTGAGGATATTCTGAGACAGCAAAACACACAGGTATTTTCCCCATCCCACTGCAGTCTAGGGACGATGCCATGGGCACAAGAACTGTCTTTTCCCAACCTCATCCCAAGCCACTGGATGCTGGGGATGGCAGCATGGAATCACACACCAAGGAAGCCCAAGGGCAGTGATATTAGCAGGACACAGGTGGGGCCCACGCACTCCTGATCATGTCACATGCATTTCCCACAGTATTAACCAACATGTTTGTAAGTGTTTTACAAGAGTAAAGCCTTTCTCTTATTTTATAGATTAGGAACAATGACAAGCAAAGATGTCTACCCAGGTCATCTGGCACTAATGTTTACACCCTTGGAGTGCACCAATAGTGATATAGTTTCACATGTGTCTCTCTATGTGTATAACGGATTTAAACCCACTTTTTATTGTTTCATGAAATTAGCTTTTCAGTAAGATATCCTTTGTTGTTCTTTACTAAAGCACACCAGAAAAGTTGCATTCTTTTTCTCCCTAATGGTAGTGAGAATGCAAATTCTATTTGTATTATGAATACATAAACTCTATTCTCTAATATCAGTGGTGTTACAAATTCTTCCATGTAGTACTTATAGATTTCTAAAAGAAATGGTCGAGATTCTGGAGGAAAAACTAGTATGTTACCAGAAAAATATCCAAATATAGTATGGAATTTGTAGAAGAATATGAAGAATTTCTTCAGCATAATAAAAAAGTTTTTCCAATCTCTCAATGCTTAACTTATGCACTAAAATTTACACATTCTCAGGTTAAAGTTAACCAACCTTAAAAATATTTTAACAGTACTTTAAAATATTAAAAATATTTTTAAAGTATTTCATGTGACATATAACAACACATGATACCTTTTCAAAAATATAATAGCAATACATTTATATGTATATATTAGTGTTGTAGTTATGGTAATAAAGTTATTTGTACTGTTTCTTTTTTCTTTTGTGTTGAATAGAAGTCTTAAATCACATGTCAGTCCTTTCATGTGTGGAGTTTTGGTCAATGATGTGAAATAACAAGGACATGTGCAGGATGCAGTGCAGTATTCCGGAGAAGGTGTGTGCACGGATAGTTACATCAATAAGGCAATGAATTCAGAGGGAAGAGCAACTGCTGCTGGGAAAATACTATTTGGCTCTGCAGGTCTCTAAATCTCTGTACCAGGATGAATGCCCATAGAGTGAGACAGTCGGCACTTTCTTCCTCGCTAACAAACTAAAGAGCATATTAGTCATGACCTCTCAGAGTCTCTACCCCTGCTTCCAAATACTTAACCAGACTGCTAGCTACATTTCAGATTTCTGTCTAAAAATATCAAAAGCTGTTCTTTAGGGTCATTTTTTGCATTGTACTCTTAAGAAAACAATTATTCTGGAACACAAAATCAACCTCAACTTACACAAATAAATGTAACTTCCTTGGGAAAGGGTTGTTGTTTAATTTGTTTTTGAAGGAAGTAATTGATTTTTTTGGCAGATCTGATTTAAAGAAAAGAAATCTTGAGTGTCTAATCTGGAGGTCATGCCCTCAGGAACCATGAGATTGGATTTAAGTTGAATTCAAGTTTTCCTGAAACTCTCTTGATATATGTCTGTAAAGAAATTACTCATTCAGGTGTAAGTCAGCAACATTCATGTGTGTGCATGAGTGTGTGTGTGTGTGTGTGTGTGTGTGTATGTGTGTATTCTTGCATACATCACAAAAAGCAGTGAAGGTATTGTCTGCAGGAGGATTAAATCAGATAGCAAGGCAGGCATTAGGAATATTCCTCAATGATACACTGCAGATCCACTTGAACTTTGAATTATTTTTCAAATGGCATCATCTTGTTTGCATCCACTAATGTCTCCTTCGTCTTCTAGTGACCAAACCCTCTGGTGTGGAGCCTCTGTCTGATTGTAGTAGCCAAGTATATCAATGGGTGTGAAATTGTCATTATTATCATTTATAATTACTTTAAGTGTCTTTGCCTGAGATATGAGAAACATAGTCCTCAATTTCTTTGAATTTTACTTTTTCTAATGTTCATTTGGGAATAAATCTATTGGGAAAAATACAAGAGTAAGTCCATCAAGAGGGCTTGTTTGGAGATTCTAGGAGGGGAGTACAGCTGTTCTTATAACTTTGACAGAGGAAACGGTCCTCCTCTATGGGAGTGGTTGCCCTCTTCTGCTGGGCATGCAGCCTTGGGAGGGATGCACATGGAGCAGTAAGCGAAGAAAGGGACACCTGCCGAGCCAGCCGGATAGGCCAAGTCAACCCTGGTGATCAATGGGGTGACTGATGTCTCAGCCTTCACATCGGAGTGAGTCAGTCTTAATTACATTTCAACATTAAGTTTGTTTTCATCTAGTTTTCAAAAATTATGTAAAGGTTTATGTAATTGAGAATGCATTGTACAGTTTTATATCTGATTTTTTTCTTATAATATTGCCTCCTATTTTCCCTTGCCATTAAAATTCAACAGCTTTTATACATTCTATTGTATGATCTACATAATCTGATAATTATAGCATAATTCCCAAATTTTGGACACTTTTTCCAAAACATCAATTATAAATAATAATTTTATAGTAAACATCCTTTCAAGAAAAGAACACTCCTCTATTGACTCCCACTAGTTCTTTGTGGGTCCATCATTAACTGCTTCACTAATCCTTAATTTCTGAAACTTTGAGACCTTTGATGAAACATTTTACTATGTATGTTGTATGGAGATTGAATTTGAAAGCAAATTAAAAATGCAAACATGATAATAAGGTCATTTTCCAATGAATTATAAAATGAAAAACAATTAATTTATAAGTTTTAAGTATTATAATTGGAAATCTGAAGGAAGTTTTGCTCTGAAACTTTTATCAGCAATATATGGAGTGTAACATAATGGGAAATCTCTACAATTTATTTTCTAAATTAAATAGTACATATTATCATTAATCCAAAGTTTTATCATCTAGGCACTGATGAATTGGAGAGATAATGTAGGTGTGGTGAGTGCTCAGCAAAGTTCATGAAGGAAATTTCCTTGATAGCCACAGTATCCTTGTCAAACTTAGGAAAAAATATTGAACAAATATACCAGAAGAGTATTGAGCAGTGAGAGGTCTGAGGAAGATCTTGAATACTGGTCCCTAAGCCATATTAGGTTGAAAATGACACAGAGTTCTAAGAACTACAGACCAATCTCTTTAATGAACATGGATGCAAAAATCCTCAATAAGATACTGGCAAACAGAATCAGAAATCATCAAGAAGATCATACAACATGACCAAGTAGAATTCATCCCAGGGGTATAGAGATGGTTCAATATATGCAGATCAATAAATGTAATACATCACATTAACCAAGAACAAAAACTATGATCATCTCAATAGATGCAGAAAAAGTGTTTGACAATGTCCAACACCCATTAATGATAAAAAAAAACCTTATAGGAAATTGGAATAGAAAGTCTTTAGCTCAATCTGATAAAATCCATCTATGAAAAACTGACAGCCAACATCATACTAAGTGATCAAAACTGAAAGCTTCACTCAGAAATCAGGAACAAGACAAGGATGCACACTATCACCACTCCTATTCAATATACTGGAAATATTAGCCAGAGCAATTAAACAAGAAAAGAAATAAAAAGAACACAAACATGAGATTTTAAGTTATCATTATTTGTGGATGACATGGTACTCTACATAGAAAACCCCAAAAACTCCACCAAAAGACTTCTAGATTTAATAACCAAACTCAGTAGTGTAGTAGTACAAAAGTCAACACACAAAGATCAATAGTTTTCTTGAACACAAATAACAAACTCACTGATAGAGAAATTAGGGAAACCGCACCTTCCACAATAGCATCCAAAATAATGAAATATTTTGGAATCAATCTAATGAAGGAAGCAAAAGACCTCTGCATTGAAAACTGCAATATTCTGAAAAAGGAGATCAAAGATGATGTCAGAAAATGGAAAATTCTGTGAAAAAATGGACTTAGTAGAGGTGTACAGAGTATTCCACCCAACGACATCAGAATACACATTCTTCTCAGCTGCACATGAGACGTTCTCTAAAATAGACCATATAATAGCCCATAAAATATGCTTAAGTAAATGCAAAAGAATTGAAATTATCCCATGCATGTTATCTGACCATAGTGCCATGAAACTGAAAATTAATGATAAAAGAAACTGCAAAAGCTCCATAAACACATGGAAATTAAGTAATACCCTCCTAAATAACCAATGGGTCACAGAGGAAATTAAAGAAGAAATTAAACAATGTCTACAAGCAAACAAAAATGCAAATATAGCTTACCAGAATCTGTGGGATGCAATCAAAGCAATCCTCAGAGGGAAATTTATTGCAGTGAATTCTTACATCAGGAAAACAGAATGAGCACAAATAAACAACCTGATGCTACACCTCAGACTTCTAGAAAAAGAAAGGCAAGTCAAGCCCAAAGCCCAAAGAAGGGAGAAAATTATAAAGATTAGAGCAGAAATTAACACAATTGAGACTAAGAAAACACTATAAAGAATTAATGAATCGAAGAGTTGGTTCTTTGAAAGAATAAATAAAAGTGATAAACCCCTAGTCAATGGTATTCAAAAAAAAAAAAAACCCTCAAATCCATGCAATAAGGAATGAAAATGGTGAAATCACTACAGAGCTTGTGGAAATACAGAGGATCATCTATACCTACTTTGAAAACCTTTACTCTCATAGGTTCAATACCACAGAAGAAACTGACAGATTCCTAGAAATGTATAAATTGCCAGAGCAGGATCAAGAAGATGTAAAACTTCTGAATAACCCAATTTCAGTTAATGAAACTGAAAATGTAGTTAGAAACCTACCAACAAAGAAAAGTCCAGGTTCCGATGAATTCACAGTTGAATTATAGAAGAAATTTAGAGAAGACTTAATGGCAACACTCCTCAAACTCTTCAATGAAATTGAAATGGAAATAATTCTTCTTAACTCGTTCCTGGATGCAAGTATTACCCCGATACCAAAACCCAACCAGAAAAGAAAACTACAGGCCTATCTCCCTAGTGAAAATAGATGCAAAAATCCTCAAAAAATTACTGCAAACAGAATGCAGTGAATCATCAAGATGATGATACACCACAACCAAGTGGGATTCATCCCAGGAATACGCAAATCAGTAAATGTAATACCCTATATCAACAAAGCCAAAGACAAGAATTACATGATCATCTCAATAGATGCATGAAAAGTTTTTGATAAAGTCCAACATTCATTGATGATAAAAACCCTACAGAAAACTGGAGTAGATGGTCTTTATTTCAATCTGATAAAAGCCATATAGGGCAAACCAACAACCAACATTTTACTAAATGGTCAAAAACTGAAAACTATTGACCTAAAATCAGGAAAAAGACAAGGATGCCCATTATCACCTCTCCTACTCAATATAGTTCTGGAAACATTAGCCAGAGTAATTAGACCATAGAGACAAATAAAAGGAATAAGGACAGGAAAGGAAGAAGTTAAACTATCATTATTTGCAGATAACATGATACTCTACTTAGAAGACCCCCAAAACTCCACTGAAAGACTTCTAGATCTAATAACCAAATTCAGTAATGTAGCTGATTACAAAATTAACACTCAAAAATCAATAGCATTCCTGTACATAAACAACAAACTAACAGAGAGAAATGAGGGAAACCACACCCTTCATGAAAGCACCCAAAAAAATGACATACTTAGGAATCAATCTAGCAAAGTGAGTAAAAAATCTATACTTTGGAAATTATAGTACTCTGAAAAAAGAAATCAAAGAGGATTTCAGAAAATGGAAAGACATTCTTTGTTCATGCGTAGGAAGAACAAACATTGTGAAAATGGCTATGCTCCCAAAGTTGTTACACAGATTAAATGCAGTTCCAATCAAAATATTATTAACATACCTCAGATATCTAGAGAAATTATTCCTAAAAGTCATCTAGAACCAGAAGAGACCTAGAATAGCAAAGGCAATTCTGGACAGCAAAGGCAAGTCGGAAGGTATCACAATCCCTGACTTGAAATTGTACTTCAAAGCTACTGTGATAAAGTACTGACAAAAATAAATAAATAAATAAATAAACAAACCTGAATTCAATGGAATAGATTAGAAGATAAACCATGAATACAAACACACTCATCCACCTTATCTCTGACAAAGGTGCCAAACATATTCACTGGAAAAAAGATGACCTCTTTAATAAATGGTGCTGGAAAAACTGGCTTTCCATATGCCAAAAACTAAAACTAGACCCATGTCAATCAGTATGCACTAAACTAAAGTCAAAATGTATCAAAAATCTAAATATTAAAACAGAAACACTAAATCTGCTGGAAGACAAAGTAGGTGAAAATCTTGATGATTTGAGGGTAGGCTGAGGTTTCATGAAAAAAATCAAATTGCATGGAAGATACTTCCCAGAATGAACAACTGGGATCTCATCTAATTAAAAAGATTTTGCATGTCAAAGGAAATCACCAACAGAGTGAAAAAAAAAACCATAAATTGGGAAAAAATTCTTTGTCCCTCAGGCAAAGAACTCCTATCTAGAACATATAAAGAATTTTTAAAAATCAGGCTCCCATAATTCAGAGACCCAATCCAAAAATGGGCATCTGAGATTAATACATACTTCTCAGATGAAGAAATACAAATGGCAAATAAATATATGAAAAAATATTCAATGTCATTGGTAATTCGAGAAACGCAAATTAAAACAACACTAAGATTTCACTTCACTCCAGAAAGATTGGCTATCATCAAGAAATTAACCAATAATAAATGCTGGTGGGGTTGTGGGGAAAAAGGAACCCTTCTCCATTGTTGGTTGGAATGTAGGCTGGTATAACCACTGTGGAAATCAGTGTGGAGTTTCCTCAAAAAGCTAGTGTTTTAGTTACTTTTCTCTTGTTGCTGAGGCAAAATATCTGACACCCAAAACTAGGGAAGGAAAGGTTTATTTCTTATAGTTCTCAGGAGTTTCAGTCCATACTCAGTTGGCTCCAAGGCAGCGTGGCGTGGTGGCATGGCCATTCATGGTGGCCACCAAACAGCAAGGTAAACCTGTGAGAGAGAGGGAGAGAGCAAGGAAGACAGTTGTCCTTACACTGTATGTTGGCTTCACCCCTCGGTGGGTGCAAAACTCACACCACCAATCCCAGCACTAGACAACAAATCAATCATGAATGCCAGACTCAGCCCTGTCTAAATTACATGAGGCCTTGAGGGGACATAGGATCAAATCAATACAGCTAGGATTAGGGGTTTCATTCAACTTAGCTATTCCCCTTCTGGGTATCTTCCTAGAAGAACTGAAAACATCATAACACAGCTATGTATATGCACCCATGTTTATAGCTGCACAATTTGTAATGGTCAGATTTTGGAAACAACCAAAATGCCCATCAACTAAGGAATGGAAAAAAATGTGGTATTTTTATACAATGGAATACTAATCAGCCATAAAGTATGATAAGCTCAAAGATTATAGATAAATGGATGCAACTAGAAACCATACTCTAAGTGAAATAAATTAGACTTGCATGTGTAAACATCATATTGTCTCACTAGTATAAGACACTGAAAGAGTAAATAAGATTCAAATGTTATAGAAGTTATAGTAAAAGAGAAAGAAACTGCTCAAAGAGAAATTACATTGCTTGATCAATCTCTCATACCTTTATCTGGTAACCTGAGCAACTATTTTGAAGATAACAATATGCAATACAACAACCATTGTTAAATTCCTATCATCTTGTGTTGAAATTCTGTATTACTATTGTCTGTTTTTGTTGTTATCATTTTGCTTTTGTTGTTGTTTTTTGATGGTTTGCTGCATCTTGATTTTTCTGTTTTTTTCTTTGTGAAATAAAAAAAGAGTATTTAGCTAATAAGCATAATTAATAGTAAATTCCTTGCTATCTCTAGATTCTAGATATGCACATAGAATATATGTTAGTTAGAAAAAAAAGCATAAAAAGCATGTGTCTATGAAGAAATAAAATAATAAATTTTATATCTTTTATATTTTGTACAAGAAGTTTATGTATTTATCAAATGAAGTCCTGCAAAATTTAAAAAAAAGAAGAAAATGGTAAGTTATCCCCTGTTCTTGGGTAGGAAGAATGAATATAGTGAAAATGTCCAAACTTCCAAAACTGTTGTACAAATTGAACACAATCCCCATCAAAATGACACATAGATCCTTTGTGGAGGAAATTAGCACAACGGTAGATGGCTAAGAACTTGAAGAATCTCAATAAGATGGAGAAGTGGCTAAAATCAAAATATGAAACTTACCAGAGCTAAAGGTAAATCTTGGATTTATGTGAAGAAGCCAACTATGAAACTACCTACAGACGTATTACTACATTAAGAGTACTGTCTTGCTGCACAAAAAGAAAGAGAAATTTTGAGTTGTACAAGAGATGTCTTAAACATTGTATGCAATCAGAGTGCATTTGTAAAGTAGTCAATAGAAGAGCTCTTGGAAACTTATGCTTAAATACTTAATACACCAAGTCCAGCTCAGAGGAGTCAGGTTTTATTTCACCTAGTGCAGGCTTCAGTATCTTAGCCAGTTGGGAACACCATGTTTAAGGAAGCACATTTTCTAACTAAAGTAGGGATGCAAATTAACACAACTAATTATCTGATGGGATAGGGACCAGCAGTGTTTCCCTGTTCTTATTCGTCCTGATTCATGAAAGATTAATGTTTATTTTAGGGCAGAAATAAGAAAAAGAAAGGAGAAAGAAGAAACGCAAAAGAAGTACTCAGGGAGAAAAGAGTGCTTTGAAGAAAAAAGAGAAGATTCATCCCAGAAGCAGAACAGACCACTGCAAGAGCAGGAGGGCAGTGGTGGCAAAGTCAGTGCCTCTGTCTTTTTATGGCTTTGCAATAGCTGATGCAGGTGGCCCACTTGATCTCATGCTAGAAGATCAATACCAGATGCCAGGTTTGGCCCAACCTGGTGGTGTACGGGGGAACTACTGCTCTGCGCCAGTTAACAAGTATCTTCCATTGGGGCTCCATCCATGGGGCCATGCCCCAGACTCCTACCACACAGTCACTGTGGAAAATGGCATGGAGTTTCCTCAAAAGACGAAAACTAGAACAACCACGTGACCCAGCAGCCCCACTGCTAGGCATGTGGCTAAAGGAAATGATATCAGATCTGCATTCCCATGTTCATTGTAATACTATTCACAAAAGTAAAGAAATAGAAATAATCTAAGTGTTTGCCAGCTGATGAATGGATGAATAAAGCGTGTAGTTCAAAGATGCAATGGAACGCTAACTACTCAGCAATAAAAATGAACAAGAGTCTGTCATTTGTGGCCATGTGGATGGAAGTGGAGATCATTACGTCACATGAAGCAAGCAGGCACAGAAAAACAAACATGGTGTGATCTCACTCATAGGGGTGGTGTACAAAGGTTGATCTCATGGAAGCTGGGAGGAGAATGGTGATTACCCAAGGCTTGTAGGGAACTGCTAACAAGTCAGTTCTAAGTGACAGGTAGGGGCAAGAAGATCTGGTGGGCTGCAGATAATGATAATGTACCATAGATTGCAAAAAGCTACAGGGAAGGATTTGAATATTTTCACATTACAGAAATGGTAAATGGTTGAGCAGATAAATATGTCTAGCCTAGGGCCGGGAATATAGCTCAGTGGCGTACCACCTGCCTGTCAAGCATGAGGTCCTGAGTTCGATCCCTGGTACACACACACACACAAATATGTTTAGCCTGATTTAAATATTACACGTAGTACACACGCATTGAAGTGTCACCTACATATTGCCTCATACATAGGTACAATTTATGTGTTAATGTATTAGTTAAAATAAACTGAATTAAATTAAAAAATAAAATGACCTTCAAAAAAAAGAAGGAGCTTAAATACAATGGTGTGATGTTAGGACAGAGGTCAGTGTGGACAGCACAGGGGGCATCTATCTGAAGGCCAAGGCACAAGTGGACCTACAAACAGAAAAAGAAAAACAAACTGAGGGACAAAGCATCTCAGGGCATAAGATACTGATATTCACGGGTTACTGAAAGTCAGAAAAAGAAAAACAACAGAGTGGGAAAAAAGGAGTACTTTTAAGCTATTTCACAAAACAAAAAGTTTTCCTGATTGAGGAGGTGCAAATGTTGGTTAAAAGGTGGACCCTAGCGAAGAAGGCTGACTCCATCCATCCCAAGCTGGCAGACCGCAGAATGCAGTGCTGCGGTGAGGCCGCCCCGGTGACCCTCAGAAGGTCTAGAGCCCAGGTCACGGGACAGAGGCAGCTATTGCAGGCAGAGTGGGAAAGACCACAGATGGATGCTAGGTTTAACTCGGGGCAGCGTATTTTAGGACAGACATTGGCCTAGATTTGTTCTAGGAGAGAAGATGCAAAACAGGAGGTTGTTTGGAACTGTTTCATGAAATGGAGTTAAAGGAAGGAAAACAGATTCAGCTCTGGAGAGCGAACCCTTAAGCTATCTGAAGGATCCTCACGTGCGGATATTTCTATTACTTCCGAAGGCTGCAGGGAGTGAGAGATCAGTGCTGACCCACAGTGTAGTGTACATCTCCAGCTGATGCCGGGCAGTGGAGACTGAGCCAGATTAAAAGGGGAAAAACTGTACAAGAGAAATTGTTCATTTAAACACTTTGTTCTTTTGAAACTGCCTAGCTCTGAGATTGCTTCATTGGCTTTGTAATGACTTTCTTGACCCCATGCAGCCCCTGGAGCACAACCAAACATACAGGACACCTGACTGTACCACTGTACCAAGCTTCATACACTGATGATCATTAATCGACCCTTGTAACCAGTGATCTCACCCTGCTAGCTAATCAGAGGAACTGCCTGCCTGTTCTGTCTCACGTCTGTACCTCCTGCCTGTGCATCATATAAAAGCCCTATGCCCCAGAGATCAGGGCCTGATATTTTGGGAGTGATCCCCACCAGGGCCCGTTGACATAAACAAATCTCTTTCCAAGTTCTAGGTGTTGTTTTGGTGTTTCTGCTTGTCATTGCAAGATGGCAGAGATCCAGATTCAGACTTCTACTTTAAAATGATAGCTTTCCTTATGTGAGTGAGGTGGAAGATCAGTTCTACACACTGGCTCCACTTCTATTTCTTGGAACTTTCAGACAGGTTTAGGGGAGGAAAAGGATTACCAGTGATAAACCCATGGGTTTAAAAAGAGTAGCGAGAAGGAGGTTAGAGACCAGAGGAGTAGATGGAGAGAGGACACTTACAAAACAAAGAGAACAGAAAAACAGCCTCCATGAGAGAAAAGAGAGAGAAGCTTCAGTATGGGGTGAGGACCACTCTGTTCAGTAGGTCTTTATCAGGGCACTGCTTCATGCTCTGGGGCTCTGTTCCCTGGCCTTGGTGGGGCACAAAGTACTGAGCATGTGGTGATTCACTAGAATGAGGCTCCAATCCAGGAAAAAAGAATTTAGATTTTATCTTAGAAGTATTCATTTTAAGGACATGTCAATCAAGTTTTAAAGAAACAACACTTAAAACGACTCTGTCTTTAGTGAGAGAAGCAGTTTTTCTTAGTTTGGGTAGAAAAGCAACCATATAATGGGTAGAAAAAAATGGTAAATACGTAGGGTGATTACATGAGACTATTACATGAGACTAAAAACTATTCTGAAAGTATTAGAGTTTCTAGAGCTGATACACTTCTTCCAGTAAAAAGTAAATATGCATTTTAAAATTATCTAGTCATCACTATTCCTTTTCACTTTTATTGAATAAGTCTGTTTTGTCATGAAAAGATATTTCTACATGTTTCATGAAAGAGTTTGCCAAAATAGTTTCAGATTTTGTTGTTGCAGTTGCTCTTTTTGGTAGCGAGGATTGAACTCATGACCTCGCACTTGCCAGGCAGGTGCTGTACCGCTGAGCTATATCCTAGGCTGTTTCAGATTATTAAAGATGCGCAAGTCTTCACTAAAAATGCTTTTTAAATTATCAAACTTCTATTTGTTTAGATTGGTCTTAGAACTCTAAACAGGAAGGCATAACATCTTTCTCATTCAAAATTTATACTTTCAAACTCTTGTTGCTTCATATAAAATATGTATACAATCAGCATGGAAATGTTTATGAGTTAGGATTCACCTGAAAGAGTTTTTCATATATTTTTAAAGCAGCTGACACCTATCTGACTCTGCTTTGTCTCTTTCTCCCTCCAAACACTGAACTACATGTTATACCAGCAAAGTACTGAGATGAATCATTTATTAACCTCTGTACTACCCCTGGCAGATAATTCTCCCACAGTGATGTATGAAGACTTTAAATCGAAGGCCATCAGTTTGTACTGTGTAAAGGCTTCATTTAAGTATAAAATGCAAGCAAAAATGTTCACAAGTCACAAATGTAGTTTGATAAATTAATGCAAATTCAGCAGGGTGTTACTATCGCTAAGATAAACAAATAGACCACTACCAGCATTCCAAAGCACTCTCTTTGCCACCTGGAGACAGAAGGGCACCCAAGGTGACTACCACGCTGAACACCAGCATCAGAGATTAACCTTGTCCATATGAAAAGGCAATAAAACACGTATTCTCTCTAGCATCTGATTTTTTCACTCAAAACTAAGTTTGGGTGTGTCATTCCTACTATAGTATATCATTTTAGTATGGCTATTCTCCTTGTTCTGTTATATTCTATGGTATGAATAAGCCACTACTCATCCATTTACTCCTAATGAGTATTTGCTTTGTTCCCATCAGGCTATGAAGAGTATTGTGACCTTCCCTGTCCTTGTCTCCTGGTGACAGATGGATATGCTCTATGACCTCTATCCACAGAGTGTAATTCCTGTCAGAGGTTATATACGGTTTTAATATTGCCTGAAGTTCAGTCTCTGAAAGTTCTCCTTGAAAGTCTTGTTCAATCGATTGCCCGTGGCTCCACGAGATTGTCTATGCTTTCCAGACCGTATTTTCCTCTTATATAGACTCTGTTGATTAATGGAAGATCTTCATTTTGGGCAGTTAAGATTAGGCGTATTTCCTGTGAATATGGAGTTTTCAGTTATCTTTACATTATCCATGAGACAAGTTTCCCAGTGAAGCTGTTTTACTCTGATCTACCTGCTTAAAATATCTGTGCTGACAACACGGAAGGAGCGTGGGGATTTGTCTTGGACCGAGCCCTGGAAGCCGGCTCTGATCACTTCCTGTGAAGAGAACTTCTGGGCGCAGGCTCAGCCGGACTCCACACACATCCTGTGAAGGTGACTCTGGGCACCGTGATTAAAAAGTAATTTAAGAATTTGTGTAGTGCTTAAACCTGAGAAGAAAGTTTTTCTTTCCTCTTTTACATTTTTACTTGGGTAGGAAAAAGTGATGCATTGTTAGGATGTCTTCAGTTTCATATTTTTTCTAGGGAAAAAAATTGGACGGTAGATCATCTCACTGCATAACCATTATCGGGGGTGACTCTGGTCATTTTGCAGACTGAGGAACTTAGCTAAGCATTATTAACACCTGGATACAACTTGAGACTCAAATGCCTTAACAGCTTCTACCAAGAATAATGGCTCCCATGGATATCAGCAGACACATCAGTTTTCAAAGTTTTCTTGTATCAGTTCTTAAGTGAAGATAAACTGTTCTCTAAATTAAAAAAATTTTATAACAAACTATATAAACTTTCTATGATGTTTTTTATTCCCTTTTTCCTATTCATTTATTTATATAATGCATTGACAAGAAACTTTTCTTAGAAAACCTGAGTTTTTTTCTGGAAGCCACAAAAGTTGACAAATCATTCTTTAAGGAACTGAAAAGAAGTCATGTCTATTTGAACTTCATAGGATGAGTCTTTATGCATTGTTTAGATGCCAGTATTCTAGTCTAATTCATAGATTACAACCTTATCCTGATTAATAAAGAAGTTTTTTGAACTTTTTTAAATTTATTTTTATTTTAAAAAACAAAACCAAAAAAAGGGTAGAAATAATACAGAATTTCAAAAAAAATTAAGAAGTCAATGCTAGTTAATATATTACATATCGTTATCTTAGAAGTAGTTGTTCAAGTTACAAGATCTAGGCATAAGAAATGATCAGACAATCAAACAATGACAACACAAACCATTCTTTCTGATGAACTAACAGAGAATTAGTAGCATAGCTATCTATCTTGCACAATTATACATACATACAGTTATATGTATACACCTAAATACATATAATCTTTTGCTTTCTTGATTTCTCCTTTCCCTTATCCCAGCTGGTCTTTAATTTTGAGCACTTTCTTTCCATTTCATTTATTACAATATCTATTGTACATTTTGGATCTTATTACACTTTCAATGTTTTATTATTATTATTTATTTTTTACACTAGGGAGATGATATGATATTTAAAAATATGAGTCTGATTTATTTCACTTATGAGTATAGTCTCAAGTTGTCTCCATTTAACAATAAAAGCCTCAAGATAAACCTTTTTTATGACTGAGTAATATTCCATTGCATAAAAGTACCACATATTTTTCATCCATTCTCTGGTTTATGGGCACTTTGGTTGTTTCCAAGATTTAACTATTACAAATTGTGCTGTTATAAACATGGGTGCACATATATTGCTGTGACATGACACTTTCAATTTTTCTGGGAAAATACCCAGAAGGGGAATAGCTGGGTTGAATGAGATTTCCAATCCTAGTTTTTTGAGCAATCTCCATACTGATTTCCACAGAGGTTGCACCAGTCTACACTCCCACCAACAGTGGAGAAGCGTTCCTTTTTCCCCACAGCCCTGCCAAAATTTGTTATCAGTTGATTTCTTGATGGCAGCCATTCTTTCTGGAGTGAGATGATACCTCAATGTTGTTCTAATTTGCATTTCTTGAATGACCAGTAATGTTGAGCATTTCTTCATGTATTTATTTGCCATTTGTAATTCTTCATCTGAGAAATGTGTGTTCATCTCAGATGCCCATTTTTGAATTAGGTCTTTGAATTTGGGGGGCCTGATGTTTTTCAATTCTTTATATGTTCTGGATATAAGTCCTTTATCTGAGGGACAGTTGGCTAAAATTCTTTCCCACTCTGTGGGTTTTCTTTTCACTTTATTGGTAATTTCTTTTGAAGTGCAAAAACTTTTTAATAAGATGAGATCCCAGTTGTTGATTCTTTGAAGAACTTCCCATGCAATTTGCGTTTTGTTCATGAAATTTTTGCCTAACCCTTTGTCTTCAACATTTCTATCTACCTTGTCTTCCAGTAGACTTAGTGTTTCTATTTTAATGTTTAGATCTTTTATCCATTTTGACTTTAGTTTAGTGCATGGTGATAGACAGGGGTCTAGTTTCAGTCTTCAGCATGTGGAAAGCCAATTTTTCTAGCATCATTTATTAAAGAAGCTATCTTTCTTCTGGTGAATATGTTTAGCCCCTTTGTCAAATATAAGGTGGCTGAGTGCCTTTGTAGTTGTATTTGCATCTTCTAATTTGTTCCATTGATCCTCTGGTCTATTTTCTTGCCAGTACCATGCTGATTTTGTGACTGTAGCTTTGTAGTATAATTTCAAGTCAGGAATTGAGATGCCTCCTGCCTTGTTTCTGTTGTCCAGAATTGCCTTTGCTATTCTAGGTCTCGTCTGTTTTCAAATGAATTTTGGAAATGTTTTCTCTAGATCCGTAAGTTATGTTAGTGATATTTTGATTGAGATTGCATTAAATCCATATAACAGTTTTGGCAGTATGGCCATTTTCACAATGTTGGTTCTCCCTAACCAAGAGCAAGGAATAACTTTCCATTTTCCAATATCCTCTTTAATCTCCTTTTTTTAGAGTACTATAGTTTTCAACATATAGACCTTTTACATTCTTTGTTAGGTTGATTTCTAAGTATTTCATGTTTTTGGATGCTATTGTGAAAGGTGTTATTTCCATAATTTCTCTCTCAGTGAGTTTGTTGTTCATGTACAGGAATGCTGTTGATTTTTGAGTGTTGACTTTGTGTCCAGCTACACTGCTAAATTTGTTTATTAAATCTAGTAGCCTTTTAATGGAGTTTTTAGGGTCTTCTATGTAGAGTATCATGTCATCTGCAAACAGTGATAATTTAACTTCTTCCTTTCCTATCCTTACTCCTTTTATTTCTCTCTCTTGTCTGATTGCTCTGGCTGATGTTTCCAGAACTATGTTGAATAGGAGTGGTGATAGTGCCCATCCTTGTCTTGTTCCTGATTTTAGAGTGAAAACTTTCAGTTTTTGTCCACTTAGTGTAATGTTGGCTGTTGGTTTGTCATAGTTGGCTTTTATCAGATTGAGGTGGCTACCATCTATTCCAAGTTTCTGTAAGGTTTTTATCATGAACAAGTGCTGCACTTTATCAAAAGCTCTTTCTGCATCTATTGAGATGATCATATGATTTTTGTCTTTTCTCTGTTGATGTGCTCTATCACATTTATTGATTTGCATATGTTAAACCACCCCTGCATTCCTTGGATAAATCCCACTTGGTCATGTTGTATAATCTTCCTGATGATTTGCTGCATTCTATTTGCCAGTATTTTGTTGAGAATCTTTGCATCAATATTTACTAGGGAGATTGACCTATGGTTCTCCTATTTAGTTGGGTCTTTCTCTGGTTTTGGTATCAGAGTAATACTTTCCTCCAGGAATGAGTTAATGG